>JAHWFP010262744.1:92621-119281 GCA_023313725.1 Lithobius niger
AAGGATGGATGGAAGGAAGGACGTATGAATGGAATGTAGGATGGAAGGAACGACAGAAGAATGGATGGAAGGAAAGAAGAAATGATGGATGGAAGGATGAAGGGAAGGATGAAAAAAGGAAGGTGGATGGAAGGAGGGATGGGTGGAAGGTAGGAAGGAAGGATGGAAATCAGGATGGATGGAAGGAAGAGTGGAAGGAAGGAAGGATGGATGAAAGGATGGGAGGACCTGAATGTGTATCAACTGACTTGATGCACGGAAAAAACAGACCCGTAGACCTGCCTTCATTTGCAACCATGTCCAGGGGCGAACTAGTGGGTCTAGAAATGGGAATAGAAAACCATTAGCTTTTTTCCTTTTATATGGTTACTACTTTTTGAGGGGGGGGGGCAGAAGCGGGTCACGAATATAGACTTCTGCATTGTGAATTACGGTTTTGTTTTATGTTGTATTTAAATATTCTATGCAGAGGTTGAGGGAATTGGTCTTCCCAACTTTCCAGGGGGGGGGGGGGGGGTAAGGATATTAATAACTGTGTTATTTTGTTTATTAAGTGTCTTGGAGGGGAGGGAGGACAATGATGGTGGAAGTAATTTGGTAGGGGGCTGAAGAAATCCTGCTAGGGGGGTCTGGGGGAGTGCTATTAGTCTGACACATTTTACAATTCATCGATACCATATGAAGTATCCAGAGCGTACTTTGTAACATTCTCGAGGAAGTTATTTAGCATTTTGATAGGTTTTTGGGTTTTGTCAGGAGAGAAGGAGCAGGTTCCCATCGCCCCTTTCCCTGCACCAATGTTCATAGTCATCTAACTCACCTCAATTTTTTTATTTTTTACTTTTGCTTGCAATTTTATGTATGTTAAAAAATCAATGAGAGTCCACACATTGTGGAGTGATCGGGGGGGATGTGGGGAGAAGTTATGTAAACTTTCTCAGTCAGGTCTGCCAGTTAAAGCATTCTAAGACAACAAAACACACAATCTGACCTTAGGAACTGCTACTTTTTGATGATTTTAACCATAATTCTGAAATGCTTTGCTCAGCTCGCGTAATGTCATTAATAAAAGTTACGGTTATGTTGTACGTTGGAACTGTGGCTGCATTCAAAGGTTCGCTCCACCCGCTACCACCATAAATTTCTACATCTGTCCTTGTGCCAGTCCACCTCTGTTCGAAAACAATTCAATCCTTTTTTCGTGCAAATACGTGCAGAAATTGATCCAAAGAATCATAAGGATTGTATCATACTGCCAGACTTATACTGATCTGTGATACTTTCCGAAAATACAAATAAATTTCAGATAATGCGACTCGACCAATTAAACTAACAGGCTAAGTATTTAAGATTAATAAGCGTTACTACAAATAATTTGGGTTAACACTTAACATTATTCAAACCAGAGTATTATGTGGATAAGGGCTAATGTAGTTCTGTCATTTACCATGTTATTACGTTTTATTATTTATTTTGCACAACGTTTAAATCGTTGCTACATCATAGCAGTAACAGTTACCCACCATACATAAACCGCGGGTTTGTTCTCGAAGATACGACACAGTGCATGTTTGACGAAGAACACGACCCTTGACTGCTGGACAGACCGCTCGATGGTGCGATATGCTGGACGGATTGTTAGCCGCGTAGTGCTGCCTTCTCGCGGTGAAGTCGACGTCACTTTCTTTGCTGGACGGCTGGACAAATTGCAGCTACACTTCTTAACTAGATGCAGTGTGCTGCGCTGCAAGATTTCTGATTTATAGTTACGATATTTGGTGGGCATTAAGCTGCTACCAGAAAACAACCGTAAATAGGTAAAAAAAACTCACATTCTCCTGTAAGGTCTCCATAAACTGAAATAAACATATAAAAAAATAAATGAATGTCTAGATTAGTACCACATTCCAGAAGTGGTTTGGGTAGCAATTCTTTAAGAAATTATACTTTCTTATCAAGTGCCCTGAATTTACATTTGAGACAGTTTTAACAAACTTTCCCAAGTTATTGGGCATTCGAAAGGAATGTTAAGCTGTGCATTGGACCCTCATTTCCTAACAACAGTTCCTATTTCTGTCCAGTAACAAAATAAGCATAACTTATACCAATAAAGAATAGGTTATCAAAACTCAAGATGACTCGTAAAAGAATGCCAAAATCCACCTTGAAGGCTTCCTTGATTTGTGGCACAAGTGAAGGATGAAGTAAGTTGCTATTATCCGACTAAAAATACACCAGACAAACACTCATATGTCAAATCATAGTGCCAGGGGATTTTGATTGGGAACCAAAATATTGGTATCTTCTCTATTAACACCAATAAAACTCTCTCTCTCAACGAATCGATTGTCCTTCTTTAATAAAGAAACTGAGATTTAGTGATTGGAGCAAACTTCTCAGTTCGGAAAATTGTAGTGCTAGCATTGTTAATTTAAACCAAATACTACATGGGCAGATTTAAAGCAACAACTGTTGAGAAGAAAGTATGGTAACTCCATCAAAAAAGAAGCTACTGATTTTTGATCCCATTATTAGACTCTAGCAACAACGTGAAATTATGTACAGAATGCTGATAAAACAAACGTTGATCAGGAATTAAAACTGAACTACCTCAGCTATCAAAATCGACTGGCTAATTTAATTCAGTCAGTTAAAGACGAATATTGCAGATCCCTCAATCAAATGGATAGCCTCAAAAATAGTGCAATGTCATCAATCACATAACTGGAAGAAAACAATTGCACAATCTGCCACAAATGATTGAAAAAAATGGTGAGTCAGTAACCTTTAAAGACTCTCCTGAAACTTTTGCAGACTTATTTAATTATTTTTTCCTATCAGAAAGTGAAAAGATTCTACCAAAAATGCCATGTCTAATGGTGAATCTCTTGAAGATGTATGCAGACCTCCTCTTCCATACCTTATTATTATTTTTGTCTCCCCCTGAATATTTTAGAAATGAAACACATTATTAATGACCTCCTAGCTCACAAGATGCCAGGGCACGACCAGCACAACACAAGCAAGTTGCTAAAATCTGCTTCAGAAGTTCTTTGAATTGGACAACAAACCTTTTATAAATGTCGTCTTTCCCTCCATCCTGAACGCCATTGTTATCCCAGTTTTTAATTATTGTGGTGAATACGAACTGAACACATACAAACCAATTCCCCTTTTGACTGCTTTATCTAAAGTGATTGAGCTGTGTGTTAGGTCTAGATTGACAATCTTTTTTAAAACAATTTGTGTATTTACCCTAAAATCACTTTAGATTTAAGAACAGACTCAGCATTAAAGATGCATTATTGGCGTTTACCAATGTGATCAGCAGCTCCCTGGACTTACGGAAATGTACAGTAGATATTTTTCTGAATAGGCAAAACTAACGCCATAATACTCTGCTTAAAAACTTGATACAACTGGAACAGGAGGGCTACCGCTTCAGGTGTTTGAGCGGTATTTCAAAAAAAGGACCCAACTTGTTAGATAGTCCCATGTATCAATGAACCCATGAATCAATGTGGTGGCCAGTTCTATTCCCACAGTCCATTAGTGATTTCTGTAATAAGGGTTTTAATGTTTATTTTATGAATTAGCTGAAGTTACTGTCGTGCTATAAATAGTTGACTCAGTAGAGAGGTCCGTACAAAATCTAAACTGTGTTATGAGCGTGATTAGAAACTGGTTCGACCGCAGTAGGAAAGTGTTAAGTGTCAAAAAACCCCGAATGTTGTTTTCTCTCTTAAGAAAAAGTTAAATACTGATTATAAGAATATTATCTACGATTTTATGTCATCTGAACAAGCTAAAGGCTGCAGATGCTTCAAAATCAATATGGCCTTTGAAGTAAGTACCTAAGCCAATTCTTTGACCACCACTTATGAATGTGGATCCAACATTTTGACTACCTAGTAAAGATATTAGAAAGATCTTGCCGATATTTTAAATAATAATAAATCAGTGTTTACCCAGCAACTAAACTGGGAGGGCAACTGAAGGGTGTTTGGTCCACTGCCACCGTTCCCATGCTAAATGGGTCGCTTCAAGAAAATGTGCAGGGATTCCTGTGATAGTCTAAATCGAAAGGTCGACAAAGACCTTTACAGTCTCCGAACCCAGGGCATTCCAAATGTGAACGACTCTCACTAAGAAATAGTTTATTCGACATTCCAAACGAGCAGAGGTAAGAGAATGTTTCCAATGGCCTTTAGTACATCCTATGGTCCTAGCCAAGTCAAAGAATGGTTAGGGAATGTCCTGCTGATGGTTGAAAATCCGGTAAGTCAGCATCAGGTCAAATTTATTCTTACGAAGTTCAAGAAGTTGAAGTCCAAGCATGATGATACGGACCCGGTAAGGCATATCAGGATCAGGAAGGCCTGGTACCCTTTTGGTGAAGTGCCTCCGGACCGCTGTATTGGAATCAACATCACCCAGAAGAAAAGGTGACAAAACATGTGCTTCGTTTTCGAGAAGTGGGGGCACAAACAGCTTAAAAGTTCACACTCGTGTAGCATTATTAGCCGACTTTAAACACCTTTTGACAATAGCTAGCCATCTGCAGGTAGCCAAACAAATCTGGTAGATGTGTGAGGATGATTTAAAATCACCGGTAAACAAGATTCCCAAATCTTTCACAGAATCACAAGAGCTTCGTGATATCAAATGCCAAGCTCTTTCGCCAAGCTAATCCCACCGAGTAATAGATCGAAGGTTAAATGAAATAAATGAAAATTACTTACTGCGCAATTTTCAATTATTTCATTTAATGTTTGAAGTATTAGTCGGTGGGATTAGCTTGGGGAAAGAGCTTGGCGATTGATATCACGACTTCACACGGCCGAAAAGCTTTGCGGGAATCCTTAACAAGTTTTGTTTTGGGGTAGATATCAGATTTTTTTTAGTCCAAATTGATGAAATCCATTTTTTTTCTTAGTAATTATGAAAGGGAAACGCTAACCAGTTTTCTGGTCCATTTCCTTTTGTTCCTTTTTTTTTTTGGTTTCGTAAGATTTTGAGGATAGCAGTAACCTTTTTTTTCATTTGATTAGCATTTTTATTAGTACTACTGTATCTCCTTGCAAACGCACGAATTTGTTTAATGTTCAGTTTAATGTCCTTAATACTGACTTTTATGTTGTCAGGCGACCAAAGTCTCCCGATTAAACAAGTTTCAGCCTTTTCTATCGCATAGTTATTTATCCTCAGATGGCTGAAAACAGCCAAACTCCCTTTGCTGTAAAGACACAACGTGTCTAGTGGTCGCCATGCTCATGTATACATATTATCTGAATGTTATCGTTTTATCTTGGCGGGCGACACACTAGCGTGTGTCTTGATCTACCCCAAAACAAAACTTGTAAAGGATTCCCGCCAAGTTTTTCGGCCGTGTGAAGTCGTGATAGCAAACGCCAAGCTCTTTCGTTAACCTAATCCAACGACTAAGAGTTCGAAGGTAAATGAAATATATGAAAATTGCTTACTGCGCAATTTTCTATTATTTCATTTAACGTTTGAAGTATTAGTCAGTGGGATTAGCTTGGCGAAAGAGCTTGGTGTTTGATATCACGACTTCACACAGCCGAAAAGCTTGGCGGGAATCCTTAACAAGTTTTGTTTTGGGGTAGATATCAGATCTTTTTGGTCCAAATTGATGAAATCCAATTTTATTTCTTAGTAATTATGACGTGGAAACACCAATTAAGTTTTCTGGTCCATTTCCTTTTTTTTTTGTAGGCTTTCGTTACATTTTGAGCACATAAATTACCTTTTTTCATATGATCAGTATTTCTAAGTATCGCAGTATCTCCTTACAAACGCACGGATTTATTTAATGTTCAGTTTGGCATTGCTGCATAATAACAATGTTTAAAACAATGTAAAACAATCAAATTGGTCGTTTGGAGCTCCCTAACCCCTGAACCACTTGACCAATTAGAAAGCTCCATATGAAAAGGGCACATCTCCGTAGCAATACCTATAAATGAGCTAAAAGCCAGCTTTATTCACCGCATGGAAGAATTTATTTTCGTGATACAAAAAAAAGCGTTTCTAGTAGCCTAAGTAATTAGGCAAATATCAACGTTATTCACGTCCTTTTTTTCAACAAGAAAACGGTAAGCTGTGTCGTAAACCGTATGGTGCTGCCGTCTGGCGGTGAAGTGGACGCCAATTTCGTTGCTGGACTGCTCGAAAGATTACAGCTGCACTTTTTAACTAGACACCAGTGCGTGCACTGCAATATTTCTGATTTATAGTTATGATATATGGTGGGTATTGAAGTTGCTACCAGAAAACAACCGTAAATAGGTAAAAAAAAAATTAACTCACCTTCTACTGTAATGTCTTCAAAAACTGAAATGAACGTTTAAAAAGATTAATATACGTAATGATTAGTACCACATTCCAGAGGTGGTTTGGGTAGCAATTCTATAAGATATTATACGTTGTTATCAAAAGTTCTGAGCATTGAATTTACATTTGAGACACTTTTAACAAATTTTTCTGCTAAGTTGGTGGTAATCGAAAGGAATGTGAAGGTGTGCATTGGATATGCATTTCCTAACTACAGTTCCTATTTCTGTCCTTTAACAAAATAAGCATAATTCCCAAACTCTAACTTTTAGACTGTTACTCTCAGTATTCATAAATGTACCCTAGCCTGAATTGCAATAGTGTGGGTGATTCCTTCGATAGTTTAGACATTTTAATTCTAGACAAAAGCTGTCAGGGTCGCAGTGTTTCAAAACCAGCTTACAACTTTTTCATGTCCAAATTGTCTTATTTAGGCCTTGAAAGTTAAATACACAAAAAGTTAAAATAAGCGCAGTAGTTTATCATCCACTGAGGTAATAAGTATGATTACAAGAGGAGATACACACCTCAGATTTTCCCTCTCTTTATATAAATTTGCTTTAAAATGTTTTTTTTAATGTAGTTTCATTCGAACCATATTAGCAGGTTGCCAGTCACCATATGGCATCTACTGTTACGTCTTTCTACAATTTCCAGTTATACAAATTCTATATTGTTTTAATTGATCTAAACGATATAAAAATAATAATCCAACTAGATCTGTACATGTCAAGAGATTACGACTGATGGAGTTAAACCTGCGAGAACCATGTTAATTTTTGAAACCGTAAAAAATTTCGATGGTTACTGTCTGTCACTGTGAGTGAAAAAATTCTTAGCAGACATAACGAATGGACCAGTAATAAGAAAATGATAGGGAATCAGAGTCGAAAATAGTCATTACGAGGATTCTACTCCTGGTTTGTGAAGGAAACACAATTTTCGTGCCTCTGCAGAATAGCAACTGACCATATTCCAGGAAAGGGTTGAATAGATCCAAGACTGTAATTCATTAAATAATAATTTATCGTTATCTTCTGTTACTGCAACAATATTAGAATAGTAAATAAATCTAAATATTGTTGACGTTACAGCGGCCACACTCTTTTAGTAGTGACACATTGTTTAAGTTAAATTTGATCATTTAACTTGCCCATGATTTTTATGAAAAGTGTTTAATTATTTTGAATTATGAGAAAATTTTTTTTCTTAATTTTATATTGCAACACTTAATAACTACGAACATTTAGGCTTATTCGCCTAGGCCTAGTACTAGGCCTAAATGTGCATAGTTAGTAGCCGTACTGTAGTAGTAGTGCTGGCATGAACAAATTATCAACTTAAAACATGCCGACTAATCAAGATAGGCAATATTGTGATATTTTGACATACCGCGCTATACTGTATATGTGATACTGTCATCACAATGAGTTTCATGTTTTGCAATTATTGCAGCTTTGATCTCATTTCATCTATTTCCACAACGTTGCCGATTTTTCGCTAAATATTGTCTGATTTTGACGTTCAATACACCATTTAAATCGTTCTTTGCCAGCTTTCAATGATATTAACCACAATTGACCAGCTTGAATCGATCTTCATTTAATCCTAATATACTATTTAACTTAAATTTTTAAACAAATTGCAAAGAAAAATTGCTGCTCACTACCAATTTACCAGGTTGAATGTTGCAACATAAAGTGTTTGTCTGTTTCATTAATATCAAATTTTTTTATCTTTACAAGTTAAGATTTGTATAGAAAATGTTAGGCCTAGGTGAACTTTTTTAGCTAACATATTTTTTCTGGGTGTATTCCGAGCCACCTTATTATGTAAGGCAATATTGTATTTCAAATTCTTAACATATTTTTATGAAAAGTGTTTAATTATTTTGAATTATGAGAAAATTTTTTTTTCTTAATTTTATATTGCAACACTTAATAACTACGAACATTTAGGCTTATTCGCCTAGGCCTAGTACTAGGCCTAAATGTGCATAGTTAGTAGCTGTACTGTAGTAGTAGTGCTGGCATGAACAAATTATCAACTTAAAACAGCTTGGCTTATATATTCAAAGCTACTGCAATGATCGCAATTATCGCATAGAAAGGTAATACAGTAATCATACAGACGAAATTTCATTATCGCCCATCCGAACCAACTAACTATTTAACAAATGATAATCTGTTAATTCGGTGAATTAAACTGCAATTTTTAGGCTAGCAATTATTGTACTTCGTGCTCAATGCCTAACTTCACAGGAAAATAATGATGCGGGACTTACCCCAAAAGAAGTCCTGAAATTGCTTCGCAATTTTCTTAGCATCTATAAGATGAAACATTTTTAGTAAAATTTCTGATACAAAAAAAATTCCATTTTACTAACCTGCTGAACATTTTTTCTGCATTACCTCAAGCCAGATATAACCTCTTATACAGAAATGTAAATCAACTCTTAATTTTATTTCTCGGTTTCGTTTTTCACGTAATTCAAGTGCCTGGTGAACCCTATGAATGGGGCAATGTAACGAATGGTTGCTACCCTAATTTGCTCTGACAAGCAATTCTGATGAAAACAAACCGTTTTTGCTTTAATGGGATTAGTCAGTAAGTAGGGGTGCAATTCTCCAAGTTAACTTGTAATTAGAAAATAATTCTGTTGTCAAATCACTAAGAATAGTAATGTCTGCTTGCAGCGGTTCACTGTAACAATTAGTCTGTAAATAGTCTGTTTCTTCGTTTTCCATAAAACTGTCTTTTCCAAGTATACGGTTCTCATGAACGAAATGGTACAGCAACATTTTGGTACAAAAATGTTACAGAAAAGGTTGTTCGTGTTCATTTACTCTTTTAATTTCTGTTCAGTTTAACCTTGCCTTAAACATGAAATGAGTTCCTTTTATTTTCTAATGGGTAATGCTTAGATCTGATTAGTAAGTTGAGGTATACTTTGCCGGTGTATTTCATTAAAATATTAGTAAATTGGACTGAATTGAATATTAACTGAACAAAAAACGGCTTCGTCGTTTAGAGAAAAAAAAAACATTAGAGGTCGTATCCCCATCCTCACAGTCATGAAGGTACATGAATAAAAACGGATAAGAGTTCACTCGAATGCAACGAACTATAATTTGAACACCAATACCAGGGAACAAGGACTGTTTCTGATCAGTGGTTACGTCAGAAAGAAAGCGCAGTTCATATTCAAAAAGTTTAATGTTTCAGTGTTGTATAGGATATCTCCCGCTTTCCGAGTGCTGGGATCTAACAAGGTCGAAGGCGCGCAGCGCCCGAGCCATTGTTGGATTCCAGCATGAGGAAAGCGGGCGATATCCTTCTTCTCACCCGTTTTGAAGCTATCAGTCCGACGTACATTGTTGAGCGCAAGTGAGCGCGAGTGGAATACATTGTTGCGTTTAGCCAGAAGAAGGTTTGTGTAGAATATTCGTTAAGACGCAATGCTACAAGCAACGAAAAGGCAGCATTTAATTTTGAAAACGGTTGCAGTGTTGTAATTGACATGAATTCCTGAACGATTTGTTTTACGTTTGAGGTGGTGTTGTTTTCAAACATTTTTCCATTTAATTGATTATATTCGGTTGCTTTATTCCTTTTTGTTATTTCATGGAAACGAACGTTTGTAAAGCAACGATTGCAATGTTGTGAATAACGTGAATTGCTGAACTTTTTTTTTTTAATCTCTTATGTTTTTTTTAAATTTATTCCAGTAAATTTATTACATTTGTTTGGTTTCTTCCACTTTTCGTGTAACACAAACGGGGGCTGGGATCCAGGTGGAGTGCTGGGATCAAGGATCCCAGTCCTCCTTCGTGGATCCCAGCACTCTTGGCCTCGTTCATTGTTGCGATCCCGTCGTGTTGTATTGTTCTAAGAGAACTGAGAGCTTCAAAACGGGTGAGACTGGGCATTAACGCACAATTTGTGTATTATAAAGTTTTTTTTTTTAAATATTTGTCTGTGTTTGTTGTTTCATATACTAAGTTTGTTTCGTGTGAGCGAATATATGTGTATTTTGATTACGTTTATAATTTATGAAACAAGCAAACTCCTAGTTAAGGCAGTTTTTTGCCTGTGTTTGTGTTTGAAGATCGTTTGAGGTGCTTATTTCAAGTTCGTTTGAGCAATTACGTATTCTTTTCGTCTACGTATTTTTATCTTTCAATTTTGTAGCGTTTTGCTGTTTATGGCGTCTATTTTGTGTGTGTTTGTGGTTATAGGTTTTGCGAATTGGATTCAAACTATAGTTCGTTGCATTCAAGTCACCAGTGATCCCAAATTCTCTGTACATTGTGCCTCCATTGCGTCTAAAGCACACAGAAAAGCTTATCTTATAAGTAAATGCTTTAAAGTTAGAGTAGCAAGCTCCCTAGTTAATGCATATAAGACATATGTTAGACCAGTTTTAGAGTATGGTTCTGAGGTTTGGAATCCACACCTTAAAAAAGATATTAAAAAACTCGAAAGTGTTCAAAGGAAATTTACAAAGTATTTACCTGGCTGTATTGGGTATCTTACTATGAACATTTAGTTAAACTCAATCTGGAGTCCATTGTATTTCGTAGGAACATCATTGATTTATATACCTGCTATAAGTTGATTCGGACCAATCAGGGCGAATGACTTCCCTTGATTAAGGTTCACTCTGGTTGCACCCGAGGGCACGCTTGGCGTTTTGACTGGAAAAGTGCCAGATGTAATAGCAGGCACTATGACTTTATATTACGCGTGGGGCGTGTGTGGAATACTTGGCCTCATGAAGTGGTGGCCTCTTCTTGTATTGCGACATTTAGTAGAAGACTCAAATTGCACCTGAGTGATAAAACGTTTTACTATTCATGCCTCGAGTTTTCTACTCACGATTTTTATTTCTATATTTTATCTTTCATTTGTGGTATGCATGTAAGTGATACCAACAGGTATCCTATGTAATTTCCTTTCCTTGTTTTGGGGATAAACTAATTATTATTATTACTAATCCGTTTTATTCGTGTATGGGGATACAAGCTCTAATGATTTATTTCCATTTTTTTTTTGTTCAGTTAATTTGTTTTTTTTCGCTTCTTTTTTATTGTAATTGCTACAGTTTGGTCTATCATGTGTCCACTGTCCACTATTTTTGTTTTCGAAAAAATGGAAAATGGAACATTACAAATGCATATTTATGTTCAGGTTCTGCCCAAGGTTTGTCCCATGGTTACTATTAGATGGCAACACACTAGCGTGTGTCTAGATTTAGTATGTGTCATCTGGATGAGTAGTTGATTCTGGATTGTTGCAGTATCATGTCAAATAATAGCGAAAACAATTCAACTGGCTTCCTGAAGCCCGCATTGAAGAAGTAAATAAGTCACTCAGTCATGTCTGCCGCCCAATTTTGTGGCCATAGGCCTCAGAATTAAGACTTTGAACCCTTAAATCGAGACCATTTAATTTTGGTTCTGCACAACGAGCTAGCTAACTCAAACAACGACAATGTTACTTTCCCAGCACCCAACCATTGTTGCATTTTGTGTTGCATCCGATTTTGTGCGTCTCGCCTATTGTTACCCCATTGTTACGTGTTGCAGCATTGTAACAATTTGACATTGTTAGCCGCTCCACTGCCTCCGCAGCCACCTCCTCCTCTGAAATTCTCGTGCGCAAACGAACTCTAATATACACGGCCGGTAAATGTATAGAAGAACGTCCAAAACTTCAATTACCACAGTTACCTACACTAAAGGCCTATCATCTTTGCCTCTCACAATGCTCCGCAAAACGGCGAATCAAATAACGACGCGGCCAGTTTGCCAAGTGGCGTCATCTGTTGACATAATTTGGAATCCTGATCGGTTAGTTTGAAATTTCGCCGCTTGGTGTAGAGATGGCAACACGTAGCAAACTTGCGCTTCCTTCTATGTCAATAGTTGATTTTACTTGCCTAATTTGTCTTGATCTGATCCGGCCTTTACTGTAGTGGCTGTGCAATTACATCATTAAAAAACCAGAAGTTTTCTAATAACTTTATTTTGTATTCGTTCTCTTGTCTGTAGATTCCAGCTCCTTGCACGAAATTCTAAACTAGAAATTTCGTACAGCTGTAAACGTCAAGTAAGAAATTCCTAGGGTCTGCTGCTAAAACGTTTTTAGACGAAAGTTCACATACAACACCAACCACGAGTGTTTTCAAATTAGTTTTTGTTGGGCGTCAAAGTCACAACAGGAAAACTACCATAATGAGGTAAAGAAAACTCACCTGCTTCTGTAAGGCCGCCATTACCTGAAATAATCATTAAAAAAATTAGTATATGTATTGATTAGGACTACATTCCACAGGAGGTATGGTTAGCAATTCTAGAAGGAATTATATGTTGTTATGTAGCATTCAATTTACATGTGAGACAGTTTTGACAAACTTTCCCACAAAGGAAGTTATCATTCGAAACGAATGTTAAGAGGTGCTCTGGATTCTTCCCATAACTCCAGTTCCTATTTCTTTTCCTTTACAAAATACCCATAAGTTGTAACAACCCAGGGAGCGGGTTAGACAAATCTATGGTGGATTGTAAAAAAAATGCTGAATACCCTACCTAGAAGGTTTTCCATGAGTTGTGTCACAAGGAAAGTATAGTACATCATCTGGATTCAAGGTCGATATTGAGGTCAGGGCAAGTTGCTTTTAAACTGGCTGACATTGCCTTTTTCGCAGACCATCGTGGAGAATTTTTGTCTGTTCTGCTATTGTAGTATCATAAGGTTTCAAACAGAATAGGTGCATGTTGGAAATTGAACAGCTCTATTACAGGCAACCATCAATAGTGCAAAATACTCAAACCCATTGCTTTCGAAAATACCCATGATGGATACATGGACAATGAACAGGTTGTGACTGGTCTATGGAATTATGATTGGTGTAAATGGTGAGCGTTTCCTTCAAAAGAAATAGATGCTAATATGTGATTTTCTGCAAAGATGTATGATTATCGCTGACTGCGTGTTTTTCAAAGGTTCACAGTTAGAATTGACCTCTCTGAAAAGACTTGACCAGTAATGAATTGCGAACCTAAATCTAGAGATAGTGCATGTGTGCAAAATCAAGAATGAATCAGACAATCGGATCAGACAAACAGACACATACAGATACATACAGTCTAAGACACACATACAGAAACAGACATACAGACATACAAACACACCAAACATAAGAGCAGACAGAAAGACAAAGAAAGATACGCTCCTTTGCTCTACTTTCCATTGTATCTAATTGCTGTCTGCGTTGCTGTTGTCTTCACTTGTCTTCTTAAATGCATTATTCTTTCTCATCAGAGAAAAATAACTGAGCTTTGAAATTGGTGAATTTTTTCAATTTTTCCTCAGTTACTGTTCACTGCTTTCATCCATAAGATAGTCTCGAACAAATTTGGATATGTTCCTTTGCACTGCATAACTAAAGTTTATCTCATATCACTAAATGTGAGATAACTGAAATATACGATTTTTTTAAAGTAAGAAATTAATTGGAATCAATAAGATTAGTCCGGAAATTAGTGCAAAGCAACCGTTTTTGAGCAACCCTCCAGAAAATTCCTGCAGTTTGCTGTTTTATTCTACTCTTATATTAGGATTTTTTTGCAGGTTTTATTTTACAGAGGTGTTGCTGGTGGGGCATTTTCACCCCTACATGTAATTTCATGGATGTATCTTTTATATGGGGGAAGAGGTCTGTATCTGTTCGATCATGCAACTTTACAGTAAGTGGTTTGGCAGTAAAGCAGGACGAGCCTTGCTTTCGGTCCCCCCCCCCTAGCTCCGAGCTTTTTTCATAGTGCCGAAAAAATATTGCAGAACTACATGCATTTATAAAAAAAAACCGGTATTTTTTGAGAGCTGTGAAGCTGTGCTAATTTTTTTCTCAAACTTGGCAGCTCATTCGGTAGTTGGGTCGCTCGGTGATCTATACAAAACTGGGGAAAGAGGGGGTGGGGTATTGAATCAAGCAACCTTCTGGTAAATGTGCTGGTGCAACTGTGGTTTCACTACACGTTTATTCGTATCTCAACTAAATTCTGGTAGGAATAATGTGGTTTATCTTTCTATTTTTTCAAAACATGCAAAACAAGTTAAATCACACTTTTGAAAATAATTGATTAGATGGCTTTTCACACATTTGTTGTAGGACGGCAACCACACACATTTCTATCTGTGCATAAAAATTGAAAACTTTCTCTTTGAAAATCAATCGAAATTTTTGATACATGCAATTAAAATTAAATCATGAGCTGGTGTTTGAACAAACCAAGTGAAATCCTATGACTTCAAAAAAAATGAATGAGCCCGTTAGACTCGCCCCCCCCCCAAAAAAAAACATAAAAATTGAAAAACTTTTAATACATTTCTGTACTGTCCAAGTAATTAAAAGCAACTTTTCCTATGATGCCACACGTCTAACTCTCTTACTAAGATTCTAGTATGTTATAGCATATGTATCTATTAGACTTTTGCGTTATTTATTATGTTTGGTATGCAAAAGTCGCTATTACTCCAATATTTTATGCTAGCTGGTCTAATTTTTACCATAATACATTTGGCAAATGCTTTTGTACGCCATGTTTAACAGCTTTTGTTATCCAGGGTTTCCATTTTTCCAGACAGATCTAACGACCTTTAGGGATGTGAATGACAAGGTATGAGGAAGTTACCGCTTCTCAAATAATATACTACAGATAATATTAAAAAAGAATTTAATACTTACTGACATGGATTCACTTCGCTCCTTGGAATCATTGACTCAAAATGGAAAACATTAGTCTTTTATTGTGTTTTTTTTTAAAGTGAAAAAGAAAATCAAGGAAGTGCAATTCTATAATAAAGATTAATGTAGCTGGGTTCATAACTGCAGCTGGAATTACTCATATTACTGCATCATTTTTACAAATTGCATTTTCTGAACATTATTATATAAAAAATTTTAAAGTTATAATTGGGAAGACAAAAAAGACAAAAAGGTTTTGTATAAGACAAACATTTTCCATTTTGAGCCATTGTTACCACACAGTCAAGAGGATCCATGGCAGTAAAGCATTATATTCTTTTTGTAAATTATTTGTTATTATTAATATTATTTGTTTGTAATAAAGTTTAATATTATTGAACAGACTAATTATGGTGTAAAAAAATGTATATTTTATTATTATTATTATTATTATTATTATTATTATTATTATTATATAATTGTATATTTTATTTTAGTTCAATTTCACATAATAGGATTTTAAAGGTTTGATATTTCATATATTGCAGGGATTTATTTATATATACTCACAATATTGAAAGGAACAATTGTCAATTTGTTAACCAGTATATTTGTTAATATATTATTTCTGGTTAGGATCATTCTTAAGTCGGATGCAATTTCGTTTAGTAAGAACGAAATAATAATTTCAAGGCATCTTTTACCGAACGAGTTTCTCCATGTAGGCACCTTGAGCCAAGACGAATTTTTTTTCCCTTGTATTCCTATTTTAGTTTGATAGGTATTGTCAGAGTAATTATTAGTAACGACAGTAAGTTTATACAGATTTGAAAAGTTTAAAAGATTGTAACTTAAAATTATCCTTTGTGGACATAGTATCCTTTTTGGCTAAACAATGTCTTTACAGCCTTTTTCATAGTTCTTTGTAAACTTTCAACATAACTATTTGTTGTCACCCATAAATGCTGAAAGCATATCTGAAGTGTGAAAGCACTCAAGAATCATAGTGTGTTTTTGTATTTTGGTTCCAAACGTGCTGTATAAGGTTGGTATAATTTTTCCTAGTTTTTAAATTTTTCAATATGCGTATAAAATTTCCAATTTTCATTGATTTCAAGTTCCAGATATTCTAATAAAGCAACTTATTTAATTATAGGGCATTTAGTTCACATATCATTATCTTTACAGGTTTAACAATGTGAGTGTATGAAACTTTTTTTCAGTAGGCCTATGTGAAGTCAAGGAGCTATATGCATAAAATTAGTTTCATGATTATTAATGCATAATTCGTTAGTGTGTAATACTGATTTACACTATTAAAATTTGTTTGTAGATATCAAACTATGATTGCTAAGTTTTTCCTAATCGATACTAAATGAATGTCATCTCCGCACAAAATAATTTTTCCTTGAAGTTTTCCTTCGATAATATCGTTAATATAAATACTAAATAAAAGAGGGCCTAAAATTGAACCTTGCAGTACTCTGTATCTGACATACGTCCATTAACTCCGTTTATCTCCAATTCTGTAATTTCAACACAGCTCTGTCTATTATTCATATTGCTATTCAGAATGTGAAGTAATTTTCCATGAATACCAATATCATATAGTTGTTATGAAATATTTTATTATTTTTAGTGTCAAATGCTTTAAATCTGTAGCAATTAGACCGATATGTTTACTTTAAAAATTTTACATTTAAAATTTTATTGTAAATAAGACTAAGCCCGTTCAAGGTTTTTATTCGCTGTCTAAAACAATATTTTGTGTATTTAGTAGATGAAATTAATTTTAAAATGCATAAATACAATTTGCGAAATATTTTTTCAATTATTTTATTAAAAATTGGCAGTAAAGTAATTGGACGATAATTACTGTATTGAATTTTCTCTTTTTTTGTAAATTGTTCTTAATAATTTTTAAGGTTCTCTGGCCACACTTCTGCATCTATAATAGGGTCAATATGGGATTTCACGAATTCGCAGTTTGTTCTTTATTGTTAAAAAACTCCAGGAGAAAAACATCGTGTCCACGTGATTTCTTCATTTTTCAGTTTATCATAATTGAAATAATATCATTTTTGAGAAATGAATTGAGTAATACTTGTTTATTTTTTAATTCCAATTTTACGGCCATTTTGTGACTGCATATTTCACGCACCAGTAACTACTTTTATGTTTTTTTAGAATAGGCACTTCTTGATTAAAACATTTTGAACAATTATCACTTAGTGTTTGTTCATCTATTCCAGGAATGTTTTTTTATTTGGTCGACTAGATTTTCTTTTTTTAATTTCCACAAATAAAGAGTAAGTTTATTAATTCTTGGGCCTTCTGATAAAACTTTTTTTTACGCAGAAGTTTACATACAACACCAATCACGAGTGTTTTCAAATTACTTTTTTGGTGGGCATTGCATTAACAACCGGAAAACAACCAAAAGATGTAAAAAAAACTCACCTTCTTTTGTAAGGCTGTCATTACCTGAAATAATTATTTAAAAAATAAATGTATGAATTGATTAATATTACATTCCAGAGGAGGTTGGGTAGCAATTCTAGAAGGAATTACACGTTGTTATGCAGCATTGAATTTACATGTGAGGCATTGTTATCAAATTTTCCCACTAAGGAAGTGGTCATTCGAAAGAAATGTTAAGAGGTGCTTTGGACTCTTATCCCTTAACTCCATCTCTGTTCTATATCTGTTCTATATATCTGTTCTATATCTGTTCCTATACAAAATAGGCATTAGTTGTAACAACAAGGAATGGGTTAGTCAAACCTAAGGTAGCTTTTAAAAAGAAAGCTCAAGATACCACCTTGAAGACTTTCCTTGAGTTGTGTCACAAGGAAAGTACCTCATCTTAATTCAAGATTGAAATTGAGGTTTGGGCAAGTTGCTTTTAAAATTACTGACATTGCCTTTCCGCTGACAACCTGGAGAATTATTGTCTATTTTGCTATGATACTATCATAACGTTTCAAAGATAAGGAGTGCATGCTGGTAAGTGAACAGCTCTATTGCAGGCAACATACAATGCTGCAAAATTATCAATCATATTGGTTTCGAATATACCCGTAATGATACATAGACATTGAACAGGTTGTGACTTTATGACTTTACAGCTCAATTGTTACAATAGTTTAAGCAAAGTTGTTAATAGTTTGGCAGTAATTAATGGGCAATTGCCTATTACTTTACTAGTGTTGGAGCTAGAATGGTGAGAAATTGCATGGGAATTTTCTCCACAGAAATTGAGAATTAAATTCTAAAATACAGTTGATTTGTTTGGGAGTATTTTGCTTCTAAGTTTCTTAGTTTTTTGTGACCAAGACCAGAAGTTATTTTAATTAGCTGAAAATTAAATTATGTTCTATTCATTTTTGCCTCATCTGGGGGCATTATCAACTGTAAGACTTACTGCACAAAATAAAAAAGTTTAAAACAAGAAAACACAAAGAATTTAAAATGAGATATTTTTCGCTACAAAAAAATAATAAAAGTGACATATCGTTCTTTGGGTTGGGTGAGTGCATTCCTCTCTTCACGGGCTGTATCCTGAGTTGTGTGGTTTTGTAAATTTGCTTCAAATCTCAAAGATTAATAAACAACAAGGGGCTACAGCGACTGTCTAGTCGCATTGGTCTTCTGTACAGTTCCTCTATTTCCAATGTTGAGGCGCACACCTCTATCATGCACTACAACAGCTATCTCTATTATGTGATATAAAAACAGTAACCATCAGAATTGCCCGTTACAAATGTGTTAGCTTTTAAGCTAATTTTACGTTTTTGGCATAATTGTCAGCGTTTAGGCCTAATTTACAACTTTAATTTCGTAAGTAGCAACTCACGGATATTTGTATTGTATACAGTAAGTCTATTCATTTTTGCAACACGGTATGCCTCCGCGCACACAATTACAGTGTTACAACGTAATGCGCAAAGTTGCCAAATATAGATCAGTGGTAGTAGGGAAGTAAGAGGAGAAACGCTGCAGCAGCGTCTCGTAGCAACTATTGACGCTGCCATGGTAACGTGATTTTAGATCTAATTTTCATTTTTTAGGCCTAATTTTTTAAACGGCAGTTTTAGTTTCGTAAGTAGCAGATAGGCCTAATGGAGAATTTGGTTCGATCGTAAGCCTATTCATTCATGCAACAATGCAACAAGACTCTTTTAAACGAAGCTAAAATGTTTTTGTTTTTATGGCTGCGTTAACACAAGTCTTTAGGATTTCAATTCGACGATGAAATGTTATTATTTAATTTAGTTACGTCGAAGAAGTCTATTAACTATAAGGAGGCAACAATGTTTTAATTTGCCATGTTATTTAACTAACTTTTGACACTGAATCGAACGTTGTAAACAGTGGTCGTCAATTTGTGGTACCGTTGCGAAGTTGAAAAAAGCGACGGACGGACAGATGGACGGACGGACGGACAAAGTCGTTGCAATAGTCTTCTGAGCCGGTACGGCTGTACAGAAGACTAAAAACCGAATGTAATGTTAGGAGTACTACTAGTGTTACTAGTATTACTATCTGTGGTCACATTAGTATCCAACTTTGTATTTTTAATGCTAATCTTTTCAGATGGGATGTGTAAGCGTACAATTGTAGCAGGTTTTCTGGTATTTGTAATATCTTTATCACTGGGTCGTCCATTTTAAGGATATAATTTCCTCCTGGAAACAGACATTACCTACCTGAATTTAGTAAGCTGAGATAATGATGACAACCAATAATACACTTTGCTGGGAATATGGTGACTGTTAACAAACACAAATAATATTTTCCGAATAGTAGAAAAGCAGGAGAGTGCACATCTCACTATCAGTGCATCATAACCGGGGGTTTTTTTTATCATCTTTTGGACTTATATTCATTGCCTCATCGTTTTGAGTATGGAACGTGATTTCCGTTTAATGAAGGTCTAATGAGCTTCTTACTCGTGAATTTTTACGACTACATCCTTACTGCTAAAGCTTGTCCATGATCCTTCCTAACTCTTACTTTAGACCATTATTATTACCATTCATTAATATGCCTTAGCCTGGATTGCAATAGTGTATGTGATTCCTTTGATAGCTTTGACATTTTAAGTCTGGCCAAAGGTTTTAGGATCACAGGGTTTCAAAACCAGCTTGCAATTTTTTCATGTCCAAATTGTATATTTAAACCTTGAAATTTAAATACACAAAAAATTAAAATAAGAACAACAATTTTTCATCCACCAAGGTAATGTGATTGCAGAAAGGGGTCCACACCTCAAATTTTCGCTCTCTTTATGTAAATTTACATTTAAAAAAAAAGAATTAAAAAATGTTGTTTCATTCTTACTTTAATAACAGGTTGCCTGGCACCGTTAGACATCTACTGTTGCATCTTTCTAACATATCTAGTTATATAAATTTTGTATTCTTTTAAATGATCAATATGATCGTTTAAAACAATACAGAATTTATACAACTGCTGCATTTCGTTCATTGGGGATTTTGAAAATAACAATCCAACTGTAAATCCATACATGTCTAGACATTACGACTGATGGAGATAACTGTATTGTTTAACCTCAGTCAACTAATTCAAAGCTAAAATTTTTATGTTTACTAGCTGGTACGGTGAGAGAAAGAATTTCTTAGCAGAGGTGACGATTGGACGGATAATAAGACTATGATGGGAAATCGTAGTTGAAACCAGTCACTACCCGTATTCCACTCCTGGTTTATGAAGGGAACATAATTTTCCTGATTCTGCAAAATAGAACCTGACCATATTACAGAACAGGGTTGGATAGGTCCTAGACTGCAATTCATTATATAATACCTTATCATTATCTTGTGTTACTGTAACAAAATTAGAATAATCAATAAATCTAAACTACTTACAGAGATTAATAATGGTAAATAACTATGAGGCTGTCCCTGGCGACAGAAAATCCACAAGGTCATAAGAACACACGAGAATAATTTTCGAAAAAAATATAGTGTTTCTTGGTCACAAAACAACATAAAATAATCAAAAAATTGAAAAATTGATTTAGTCGACGAAAACTGGCCAGACGCCATCTTGGCATGAACAAGACGGCGTCTAGCCAGTTTTCGTAGACTAAATTGTGCATTTTATAAATATTTTATGTTATTTTGTGACCAAGAAAGACTGTTTGTTTCGAAAATTAAAATCGTGTGTTTTTATGACCTTGTGGATTTTCTGTCATCAATGACAGCCTCGTAGTTATTTACCCTTGATTCCACAAAATTACCGATTTCTGAGTATTAATGGTATACAGTGGCGTTAGGTCCTTTCGTAGTGACACATTGTTTAATTTGAGTTTCATTAATATCAAAAATTTTACATCTGAACAGGTCAAGAATTGTGCAGAACATCTTTGACCTTGCTAACCGTTTTTCAGGTTAAGTTTTTTTTCTGGGCATATTGTGAGCCAGCTGATACGTGAGGCAATATTGTATTTCAAACACTTAAAATATTTTCATGAAAAGTGCTTAATTATTTTGACTAAAAAGGAATTAGTTTTTTTCATAATTTCGTATTAACACTACACTTGCTTGGCTTAATAACACATGATAAAAACATATAACACATAACAAATAAACACTTAGGCTTAGTCATCTAGTAGGCCTAAATGTGCATAGTTAGTAGGCCTACTGTAGTAGTAGTGCTGTTATGAACAAATGATCAACTTAAACAGCTTTTCTTATACCCAAAAAAATCTTGGAATGATTGCAAATATCGCATAGAAAGGTACTACAATAATCGTATAGACATAATATCATTAGTGCCCACCATTACCGATTAACTATTTAATAAATTGTTATCCGTTATTTCGGTAATTCGGTGTAGTTGGTGGTCAGTGCATAACTTTATAACAAAATAATGATGAGGGACATACCTCCCAACAAATTCAGATAGTCCTGTGGAATTATTTGAGGTAATTACCTCCAGATCATTTTTTGTCAATTATACTGTAAGCCAGTTATAATCACTGTTCCAGAAATATAAATCAAATCATTGTTTTGTTTTTAAGTTTCGTTCTTCCTGTAATTTAGGTGCCTGGTAAACCTAATAAATACGGCACTGTTCTGGGTGCTTGTTACCCCTACCTGCTCTGGCAAGTAATACTGCTGAAGACAAACAGTTTTCTGTTTTAATGGGCTTAGTCATTAAGGAGGGGTGCAATTCTCCAAGTAACCTTGTAATTAGAAAATAATTCTGTTGTCAAGTCACAAAGAATTGTAATGTCTGCTTGCAGTTGTTCACTGTAACAATAGTCTGTTTCTTCATTTTCCATAAGACTGTCTCTTGTCCGATTGTGTGGTTTTCATGAACTAAATGCTACAGCAACATTTTGATTGGTATCTGAATGTTACAGAAACGCTTGTTCGTGTTCGTTACTGTTTTTATTTCTGTTTAGAAATTACCTTGTCTTAAACATGAAATGAGTTCGTTTTTATTTCTAATGTGTGAATCTAAGGAACTGATTAGTAAGTTGAAGTTTACTTGTTCTGGTGTATTTTATTGAAATAGTAGTAAATTGGAATGGATTGAATATTTATATAAGAAGATGATAAACTTCAATTACATCATTAAACACTTTTAAAAATTTCTAAGTACTGTGTTTTGTCGTCGCCTACTTGTCTGTACATTCGTTCTTCTTGCACGAAATTCTGAGAAATAATGAGGCAATAATCCTAAATTTGCCTTTAGAAATTTTGTTACAGCTATAATGGTTAAGTACTAAATTCTTAGGGCCATCTGATAAAATGTTTTAGGCGGAAATTCACATACAACAACAACCATGAGTGTTTTCAAATTACTTTTTGGTGGGCGTTTAAGTAACAACCAGAAAACAACTCAAAGATGTAAAAAAAAACTCACCATCTTCTGTTTGGTCGCCATTACCTGAAAAAAATCATTAAAAAAAAAATATATGTATTGAAGAATATCACATTCCAGAGGAGATTGGGTAGCAATATTCTAGAAGGAATTACATGTTGTAATGTAGCATTGAATTTTCATGCGAGACATTTTTAACAAACTTTCCCACTAAGGAAGTGGTCATTCGAAAGAAATGTTAAGAGGTGCTTTGGCCTCTTATCCCTCAACTACACTTTCTACATCTGTTTCTTTACAAAATAGGTATTAGTTGTAACAACATGGAATAGGTTAGACAACCCTAAGGTGATTCGTAAAAAGAAAGCTCAAGACCCCACCTTAAGGCTTTCCTTGAGTTGTGTCACAAGGAAAGTCCCTCATCAGAATTCAAGATCAAAATTGAGGTTAGGGGAAATTGCTTTTAAAATGACTGACATTGCCTTTTTCGCAGAACACCGTGGACAATATTTGTCTATTCTGCTAGGGTTCTATCATAACGTTTCAAAAAAGAATGAGTGTATGTTGGATAGCGAACAGAGCTATTGCAGGTAGACAACAATGATGCAAATGCCCAAACCCATTGCTTTCGAAGATACCCATGATGGATACATGCACAACGAACAGGTTGTGACATTATGATTATTAGTGTAAAATTGTGAGCATTTCCTTAAAAAAAAGTAGACGCAAATATATGATTTTGTGCAAAGGTGTGTGATTTTCATTGTCTGCGTATTTTCTTCAGAGGTTCAGAGTTAGAATCTATCTTCCTGAACACGTTTCCCTGTAATGAATTGCGAACCTAATTCTAGAGATAGTGCATATTTGGGGTGCATGGGTTTACTTTTATCTAATGAATTTAAAATTTTATTGTTAAGAGGACTAAACCCAATTCCCTGTGTATTCCATTATTGATCCCATGTTGATCCCATATTGATATATCAACATGGATGTTTATTGATGTTTATTTAGTTGATGAAATTAAGGAAAAAATTATAAATGCAATTTGCGAAATGTTTTTCAATTATTTTGTTAAAAATTGCCAGAAAACCAATAGAACGCAATTACCGTAGTGATTTTCTCATTTTCTTCGTAAATTGGTATTATTTTTTTTAAAGATTGTCTGGCCACACTTCAGTATTAATAACAGCGTCAATAAGGATTTCATGAAATTTGCAGTTTGTTTTTTATTGGTAACAAAAAACTTGAGGAGAAAACCATCGTGCCCAAATGATTTCTTCATTTTTCAGTTTAACATAATTGAAATAATTTCGTTTTTAATCGGTTTTGAGGGTAATACTTGTGGTTTTACTTCTAATTTTATGGTCAGATTTGTGACTGCAAATGTAACGTCCCTGTAACTCCTTTTCTGTGGCATGAGGTTAGGTACTTCTTGATTAAAATATTTTGAAAAATTATCACACAGTGTTTATTCGTCTATACCAGGAAATTTTTTTATTTGGTCGTTAAGATTTTCTTTTTTCATTGCTACAAATTGTGTTTATTCTGTACCAAATTTTTCTATCAGATTTATGCATTTCAAAGAAGGAAATTCGTGAAAGCCCATTTTAGAATTTTTTATTTGCTTAGAAATATTTTATTTTAGGTGTTCAGACGCTTCCACTAATACTGCTCCAGTTATGTTTAATTTTTAAATCCTATCCCATAATTTATTATTTTTATTAATTAATTCTAGTAAATCCAGGTTTATCGATTCTGGTGTATAATTTTTGTTTCTCCTATTTATGTTTTATTTCATAATTGTAGCATTACTACTGTAACATTACATAATAATAAGTTTATCGCAGAATGACTGGTACTTTAGTGATAAACTTGTGTGAGTGTACAATAGCCTACATATTTTAATATTTTATCTTAATTATGTACATTATAAATTTAGGAGTTAAATAATTATAGCAAAGAAATTATCCAACATGTATTCTTATGGTAAGTCACAACACTCTTGAATTAGTTTATTTAATGAATTACATGCTACTCAACTCATGTTTTAAATTTCTTTTTAGGTTTTCAAAATTCAAGTGCATACCTTAGAAACTAGCAATCCATGGTTCATACACCATCATTTTATTTTTTGTGTTCAGTATAGGCTACTCCTAATTTTATACAATGTTGGCAAAATTTGAATCAAGTTTCTTATTAAATTAATAATGACGTGTTGTTGAAAGTTCCACGGTGAATCGATATGAACTTCTAAGTATTTTGTTTAAGTTTAATTTCTATTTTTTACATGTATTTTTTACAGTTGTGTTGATGTTTTCCACATTTCATAAAATAACAGTTTTCGGAATGGTTTATTGTACGTTTCCATTGAACTTTTTATTTTAGGCACCGTTTTACCTTCACTGATATAAAGTTCATTTCAGTAAACAATCTGTTTAACATGACAAATCATATTGTAATGATAATAACAATAAACCATTTAACAGCAAGCCAAACAATCATCAGTACCCATAGTATTTTTTAATCCTTTTTTAATCAAAGGATTGAAAAGAATGAAGATGCCACTGCTGGTATAAAACGTGACTCTAAAAATGAAGTTGCAAACCTGTTTACGATGTCTTTTGGACTTATATATCAGACGACAATTATCTAGAATAACTACTATGCAAGCTAGCGACTTAATTCACCTACCTGTCGATTCCTTTCGTCGTAAAACGTGCGAAAATCATAACGAAAATGTGCGCAAACGCTTATTTATTTAAGAAAAAATATTAAAACACGTTGAAACGCTACTCACAACAAGCTAGAAGCGGCCGCCATACAACGCGATGATACCGCAACATAGCAAACCTGATTTCGCCCAGAACTTTACTAAACGAAAATTATCTCTTTCCAAGGCAGACGATGATATTTGGGGCCGGAATCACAGTACGCAGAGGCGCGCTTCGCGCGCATTATTATTTACATGGAGAATTAGTGTAATCAGAAAAAGTATGACGCAAACATTTGTGAAACAAGGAAGTAACATAATTTGTTACTTGTTTCACAAATGCTTGCGTCATACTATTTCTGATTACACAAATTCTCGATGTGCATAATAGTACGCGCGAAGCACGCCCCTGCGGACAGTGTTTCATACTGTAAAGAAATATTGGTATAAAAATTAAATATAAGCAAATTATTCTCGTCTGATTCAGCTATTGCGTCGCAAATGAAGGTAATTTCCGTTTGCCGATGTTCTGGTCGAAATCAGGTTTTCTATGTTGTGGTGTCATCGCGTTGAATAGCGGCCGCTTCTAGCAGCTTCAGGCGTGTTGTGAGTAGCGTTTTACCGTGTTTTAATAATTTTTTTAAAAATAAATAAGCGTTTGCGCACGTTTTCGTTATGATTTTCGCACGTTTTACGACAAAAGCAAGCAATAGGTAGGTGAATTAGGTCGCAAGCTTGCATAGTAGTTATTCTAGATAATTACCTATCAGACTACCTGAGTGGGAAATTGAACTCACGACCTCTGAAACCAAAGGCCAAAGTGCTAATGCTAAGCCATACTGAGGATAGGGGGAGATGCAGGGAAGGAGATATGCAGAAGAGCTGAGAGGAGAAGGAAAGGGGAAGGGGTGTGGTTAGGTAAGAGGTAGGAGGGGAAGAGTAAGGAAAAGAGGGGGAGCATAAAGATGGTGGGGAGGAGTAGGGAAAAGA
>JAHWFP010262744.1:128125-139456 GCA_023313725.1 Lithobius niger
TAATAATATTAAGATTTATTCAGTTGTACTAGGTACAAAAGGCACGAAGTCTTACGACTTGTATGTGCAAGCAATTTGACTATTTTTATTTACAATATATGTACAGTTACTATAACTTAAAACTAGAAAAATGCTATGTTGTATGTTACTATTATTATGTCACTCATGTTAATTATGCCAATGTTTCCTATGTACTTTTAATCCACATTTTAATCTCCTTTTCCATCTGGTTGTAATTTTGCAAATTTCTTAGATTTACTGGTATTTTGTTCATGTAACTTGGTACCATGTATGTATTCCCTCTTTTACCATATGAGTTTCTCCACATCGGTTCGCTGATCCACTTTTTGTTACCTCTTACAGATCTCTCTTTTTCTTTCCAGTTATTAGGTTTAAAATAATTCTTTCTTATGATTTCAAATCTATGTGTTTGGTTAACATTAAGAATACCTATGTGATTGTAAATATCTTTACTACTTTTATTTTTTTCAGTTCTAAAGAGTACTTTAACAGCTTTATTGATCACCTTTTGAAGTTGCATTAACATGGATTGTGTGGTTGAACCATAAGTTGTTATTCCATATTTAACAGTTGACATAATCAGGGATTCAAACACCATTTTGTTGTTGTTTTCGTTTAAAACGTCTTTGATTTTATATAGGGTCGGTATGGTTTTCCTAATATTTGTAATTAATTTTTCAATATGACTATAAAATTTCCAATTAGTATCTAGTTGAAGCCCTAGATATTTGATGCTGTATATTCTGTTCATTTTTTTACAATTACAGTTAGAGGATTCTTCGTTACATTTGTCTTCACATACGACGATATTTTTTTATCTCTTGCATATGTGATGTTTTTATTGGTAAAAAGCATGTTTTTCTGTGTTCATAATTAAATCATTTTGTAATAAATAAACTCTTAGCTTGTCAAAGTCATCTTGCAAATGTTTAATCATTTTCTTATTATTGTTATGTATGGATAGGAAAAAAATATCATCAGCGTAAAGTGTGATATCCGTTTTCCAAGAGATGTGCAAAAGGTCAATTACATACACAATAAATAAAAGAGGTCCCAATACAGAACCCTGCGGGACTCCATATTTAATATCTTTCAAACTGCTATTTTCTTGCCCAAGTTTTACACTGCACTTTCTATTTGTTAAGTAGCTTTTCATGATGTTGTACATTTTTCCCCTTAGTCCATGTTTGTAGATTTTGTCTAATAGAATATTTGTTTTAAGTGTGTCAAATGCTTTGCTTAAATCAATGAGCACTGCGCCAACATATTTTCCATCATTTAAAGCTCTTGTTACGTTATTATTGATTTTTTTCAAGTGCATTGATGGTGCCAGTGCCTTTTCTATATCCAAATTGATTTTCGTTTAAAATTTTGTATTTATTAAGGAACGCTTCAATTCTAATAGCAAAAAATTGTTCAATTATCTTATTAAGTACGGGTATCAGTGAAATAGGTCTGTAGTTGTTCATATCCGACTTTTCACCCTTTTTATAAATTGGTCTTATTATCTGTTTCTTCAGTGTATCAGGCCATATTTCCGTTTTAATAATACAATTTATTAGCATTACCATAAATTCACTTGTTTTTTCTTTTGTGGCAATGAAGTGTTCAAGAAGGAACCCATCATGTCCACTAGATTTTTTTGGTTTCAGGTTATTAATAATCGAAATAACGTCGTAAATATTTGCTTCATAAATTTCCATAGTCTTATTTGCATTTACATTTTTTAAATATTTGATACCTTTGCTATTTTTTTTATTTTTTGTAGTGTTCAATTTCTGCTCTTTCAGTTTATTGTCAGTATCCGGTATCTGTTCTTGAAAATTTAATGAAAATTCTTCACTTAAGTCTTTTAAATTACTTCGTTTGAAGTTTTGTTGTATTTGTGCTCCAATACATTTTTTATTGTTTTGTTTTCCTAGAATTTGATTTAGTTTTTGCCATGTTTTCTTGCCATCGGTTTTATTTTTTTTAAAGAATGTATTATAAAAAGATTGCTTGGCTTCACATATACATTTTTCAACTTCTTTTTTCATATTTTTATACCTTTCATATTCTAATTTAAGTATCTCACTATCTTTATCTGTTTTCTTTCTATCTTTTTTAATGGTATTCCAAAAATCATTTTTTTCAGTAATACTTCATTCATCCATTCTTGTCTCATATTATTTTTACTACTTTTTTTACTATGTTTTTCAAAAGTATTTCTGTTGTAAATCGTTGTTAAAATGTTGTTTATTCTATTATGCATCTCATTTGGATCGTTTACTTTTTTCAAGAATTCCCAATTTATGTTTTTGAGTTTTTCAATAATTCGATTATTATTGACTTTTTTGTACCAATTATTCATGTTAGTTTTATTTTCATCTTCAGCAATGTGTTTATCATTATTCTTGTCACTAAATCCAATTAGTGTGTAGTAGTGATCTGCTGCGCCATGTCCCACGTGGGATGGGAGCGCGTCAAAATGTAACAGTAGTGATCTGCTAGTTTAGTAGTTATTACTGCACTTTCACATTTTAAATCAATTAATTTGGTGAAAATTAAGTCAAGACATGATCTAGATATCGTGTTGCTTCTTACTTCTTCTCTAGTAGCTGTAACAATTTGTTGTAAAAATTTTGTAAAATTTTGTACAATTTTTGTAAAAATTTTGTAAAATTTTGTAAAATTTGTAAAAATAATAATAATAATAATAAGAAAAATAATAAATAATAATATAATAATATATCTGCTTTATTCTTGCACTCTTTACAATAACAATAATACAATAAGATTTCAAATCTCATGCAAAACATAACAATGTGTATATATGTAAAACTTTTTTGCTAGCACATACAAATCCATCTTAGGATTTCGTGCCTTACGTGTTATTGTAACGAGTACAAGAAAACAGCAGATATATTATTATAATATTATTATTTATTATTATTATTATTTTTTTTATTTTTATTATTATTAATTAATAATTGGCGGAGCAAGCGAGCGAAGCGTAGCCTATAACGGACACAAAATTGCAAAATGTTGGTTGGTTGGTTGGTTGGTCAGTTGGTTGCACATTTTTAGTCTGGGCGGAGCCCAAACGAAAAATCGGATTGGAATGAAATTTGGTACAACGTTTGATACCGCAAACAGTATTGCTGAGCCAAAATTTGACGTAAATCGAAAATTATTACGCGAGGAATAACAAATTTTCGAATTTATTTCTGACACTCACCGTTGTAAATTTGGAATCGTGAATAGTTAAGGAATTCCGACGACGCATACACCTTGCTAGTGGCAGTCAAGTTAACTTAAAAAAACACGGAAAATTAAATTTTAGTTTCTTCTTTCTAGCTTATAACCTTTTTCGACGTAATTCAATGAAATAATAACATTTGGCCCTTGCATTCAACCAACACAGGAAGAAACGCAACATAAAAAACAAAATGATTCCGGTACGATACACCTTAGCATCATTTGAAAAAAATGAATGCTTGGAGGGAATACCTTCAGCATGGTAACGAAACTGATATTTACACTAGCGATGGGAATCCCGAATATGAAACCAAAATCATCGTATCACAGCGAAGCTATACATATAAAACGAACACTACATCGGACGACGTATTTAAACACAGCACGAAACAACATGTCTGCATCTAATAGTTTAAATATTCCTCGTTGCCACAGCAACGTGTGGACTCTAAACCGTGGTGCATTAATGAATAGGCTTAATCTCAAACGCAGCTTTTTCTTATGCAATAAAAATGACGACTAAATATTAGGCCTAAAAGCTACAAATTAGGCCTAACGACTAAAGTAGGCCTAAGAGCTAACACTTTTTGACCAACAATATTGTGATCATTACTAATGGATTATAATGTGGTCTTAAGATTGTTGTCGCCGTGCGTGATAGAGGTGTGCGCATCAATATTTTCGTTGGTGGCGTTGTCAAGACTAGTGTTAGACCAGCGGCAGCTTTGCCAACCTGCTGAATTTTTTAATTATTGTTAAAAATTATCGCTCAGCTGATTGTTTGGCTTACAGTTAAATGATTTGTTATTAACATATTTTAATCTAGGGAAGACACTTTGCACGGCAGTAATTATTGTTGTAAACAATGCCAGATTTATTAGCGGTGGCAGCCCAACGACAAACGAGCAGACAAACGAGCCATTTTATTTTTATCGACGGCGATGGTGGCGGCGATGGCTCACATCTTTAGTGTCGGAACACAGGCTTGACTCAATTTATTACAGAAGCAAACCTATTTACGTTGCCTTTTGGACTTATATGACAGACTGCCTGAGCGGGGAATTGAACCCACGATCTTTGGAAGAGACCTCGGTTTCTGGTTCCAAAGATCGTGGGTTCGATTCCGTGCTCAGGCAGTCTGAAATATAAATCCAACAGGTTTGCATCTGTATTAATTTAGTGTCAGATGTGGAAAGATGCTAAACCGACACTAAATGATGGAATAAACAAAAGCCTGTTAATATAATATTAATAAATTATAAATAGGATAGCGTTGGCCTATTTGAAAATAAAGCTAAAATAAGACAAAGCATGCAAATAACAACAGTACGTCACACCCAAAGGCAAATAGCCCAAACTTAGCCGAATGAGCATTTCTCCTAGATTTTTAAGGAGCATTAACAAATATGGTACAGTCATTAAAATAAACATTTAGTATGAATTTCAAATAAAGGACTGTTCGCTCCACCTACAATAGGCCCAAAGCCTGTTTCCTAGTAATAATAATAGAATTTATCACAAATTATGCGGATGGCAAACGGAAGGGTTGTGAGCGTTTGTTACCGTGCCAACAGGGGTGGAAGGGTCAACCTTTAAGTTGATCGCTTTAAGAAAGACGAAAGATTCTGCATCCTTTTAAAGCTATTGACTGTGCTCATACACACAGTGTTGGAGCTAAGGGTATTCCAAGCAGGGGTAAATAGCAAAGCAAACAAAAATTTTCTACAGTCCAGATGAGAATCCTGGTAAGCTAGCCTCCACTGGTGCCCCCTGGTACTTTAAATACGAGGTGCAGGATCGAAAAACGGCAGATCCACAGAAATTAGACCATGCAAAATCGTGTATGTTGGTATGAGATCGAATCTGAATCAGAGGAGTTCAAGCAGCTCCAGAAAAGCATTTGAGAGTTGCTTAATATGATTTAATTCGTGCTGTCCAGGAAGGCCCTTTGTAAACCTTCTTTAAACTGATTCAATCAAACAAACAAACTTACACCTTCCACTCTACCCCAATATACCGACTAAGTCTAAGTATTGTCATTATCTTACAGAAACACGATATTTTTTACTTTTAAATACCCACTCAATCTAATCTTCAGTCATGGTTGCATACTTCCAGATTCAATTCCCCGAATTCACATCTGAACAGAATTACTTCTTAAAAACGAAATAAAAAACCCATCCTGATCACAAATAAACTTAAACTTTCAGTTCCCACACGACTATTCACGTTCCATTATCTAGTTTTCTTAATTCCACATGTTTATGAACTATACCAATATTTCATGAAATAATTGAAAAATGTGAACTAAGAATATAAAATAAAACAATTAAACAGTTGATATGTGTAGCACTCGTTCATTTCTTTTGTCCGTTCTCTCCGAAAACTTATAACCACCCTCCTTTTAGATACAGTACCTCCGTTTACCTTTTCATTCCTAGCACGTCAACTTTTTTGATTTTTAAACTTTTTAACCAATTTGATTAATGATCAAACACGTTTGTATTGCTTCGAAATCTAAGGCAGTATTTGTTCTCATTATGCATTTTACTTTTTAACGTTTTTTTTTTTATTTTGAAAGACTAAAAAAATCAAAAGTTTGACTTGGTCTAAATAATAAACAATTACTCTTTGTGTTTACTACTAATGTACTCACACGATTATGGTAAACTTTTACGATGAACTTCTCTTCAGAGATGCCAATTCTGTATGGCTGTCGAGATTAATTGTGGAAAGTCGTCGTACTGCGGAAATTATATATATATATCTACAAGTTATTGTTACTCGTTTGTATTATTATTTTACTACCGACTAACAATATTCAGTCATAGATAAAATAAACCTGCTGGCTAATAAAAAAAAACAGTCATCATGCTTTAAATATGCTTTAAGGTATTTAATATGCAATAAAAATGAAAATATTATTATCTCCAAAAATTATTAGGACATCTGATCACTAAATTTTATATGCCTCGTTTCTCTTTATTTGACTGTGTTAGACTGATCGTTCTACTTCATAACTACTAATGATTAATAGATCACCTTGAACTGCTTGATTGTTCATGTGGCAAATGCAGGGTTTACATTTAAATAGGTAATAATAATGGAATCACGAAATTCTTTACCTTTCTTCACACTTGGTAAGCAAGTATTGACAATTGGACATGGTGGCAAAGGTTAGTCTCATTTCCTGAAGAAGCCTATTTAATCAGTTACTGGAAAGGGAACCCCAACAAATTCCACGCCTGTTAATGCTTGGAGGGAAAGTGTGGGCATCAACCACGCCTTTCAGCAGTTATGCAGTATACTTTGGAAAATTCTGGACATTATCTCAGCTTCATGCATTGAATTGAAGTCGCCAGGATCGAGAAGTATTTCCCATGCAGAGGGATGATGATTGCGCAGGTTTTTCTCTCCCCATTCTAGATTTATTTTTCTTTCTAAATCCTCCAGTATGGTTCAAATTGAGCCAATCATCTACAAGAGCTACCTTCACATAACTGCAAACTGCAAAAAAATTATAAAAAGTATAAGTTAATCCAAGAGTGACAATGATGGACGGAAGTGACCATAAGATGCGAAATGATTTTGAGGCCAAAACATCCCCTTACATAAAAAGGGTATATTAAAAAGACATCTATATTGCGTAATACCAGTAGCTTTAACGTTGATTCTTTATGTCATTCCTAATAATGAATTAAAAAGAAAAAGCTAATTGGACAACATGCTAGCTACCATTTAGAAGATTTAATTAGTCACTTGTGCACTAGAGATACCCTTCAAGGGTCAGGGTTACTTTTTATAAAGCCACATTTTGCATGGTGGGTCATTTAATCCCCATCTTGTTACTAAGTAATCTGATTATAATAATAATTAAATAATAATTATTTAATCAATAATTGTTTCTGAATTAAATTAAGTTTGAATTTATTCCTACTAAGCATAATGAACTAACACGTTATTCGCTCATTCTACAACTTAAATATACAACTTAACGTAACCCAGCATTTCATATAAATCCACAATTCCACATTTCCATAAGACTTAAAATGTTACAATTAAATTAAACATAAAAACAATGTCACTGAGACCTCTTTGTTTAAAGAAAACAATGTTTAAAGAATCAATGAAGAAAACTAAACAAACAGCCACAGTAGCAAAACATTGTTGGCAGACATTTCTTCAAATGGCCACCTTTGCTGCTGCACCCAACAGCTCATTTCTTAGAATATTTTAGACGCTTTACCAGCACCATACACACTTGGTTAGTTTGTGTAGTTTAATGCGGAAAACAGTTTCAGTTACATAGATATGATAAATATTCAAAACTCATGGTCCCTTTCCTAATGGACCCTAATAATAATAATAAATCAAAGTTTGTCGCAATATCAACGGGTCTGGCAAGGACCTGGGGGTCGCTAACAGCCAGCCACAATTAAATAATTATTTTCTGCAAATTAACGACTTTAAAAGATAAGAAATTAGTTATATTGAATTTCAACAATAAGATAAAATGAAAAAGGAAAAAGGAAAAAGAAATTAAAAAAAATAAATAAATAAAATAAAACAATGGCCAAGAATGTGGAATAGACGGAGGTGGGGTGGGGGACACGAATGCCTTACCACCAAGGCTAGACCTGCCAGGGACACGTTGGTCCACGATGGCATCGCCAAACGTTTAGGTTTTTCAGGGGAAGGATGGCCAAGGTGAAAACAAGGAAATGTTAAAATAATGAGGATAAACACACAAAAATAAAAAATCGTTGTAAACTAGCTAAAATTTTTTGTTGATTTTAAAAAGTAAAAAGTAAATGCATCCACATAATGGAATTTGTCGTTATCAAATTGTTAAAAACAAAATTTACATAAAAATTAGAAAAAAAAATCTGTTCACTACATACTCGATCGATGGATGGGCCATGGGATGTCAATAACGTACCAGTGCTCGGAGGCGAGGGTCATACTGGTCTTTTAATAAATTTACTGATTTATCTGATTTACTGATAATCAATGAAATGCCTACCTATATGGCAAAAAATCACTGGGTGGTTTTCAGTAATCTACTCCAAGCCCATCCCTGAGCATTCAAGCAGTATCATACGAAATAGGAACATACATTCCCGACCTTGGAATAATTGCTGCCTTAATCCTATACTTTTGAAATTCTATGTAACTCTAAATTAATTTTTTTATTCCCCCCCCCCCCCCCACAAAGGGGCAATCTAAATAAAACGAACCAAAACTTTAATAGTAAGACAATTTAATGAAGCACGTGTGAAATTTACGTAGCTTTTGGAATCATTTATTTTATTCGTTGTGAATAGCTTTTACAGCTTCAATGGCCTATTGTGCAGTAAGGCTAATGTTATCACGCAACTACATGGTGGTCCAGAAATGGCAAGTCACCAATGGCAATGAAAACTGTTAAATTTAGGGAAATAAAATTGACATGAAGATGCATGTTGGGTTACCTAACCAAGGCCATCAAAATGCTCACTTTCAGCCATGCTTTGAAAAGTGTAAGCTAGAAATTTGTAGACAATAAAGAGGCTAGACCAAACCGTAGCCAGGTGAAACATCTATGGTGGTCAGCCGCCTAACACAAGAACATACTAGACTGCTATGTGATGTGCTAAATAAGGTTATATTTTGCTGATGGTTACGTCACGTAAACTGTTTATACGAACAGTTTTTGTCTTGTTATTGACAGATAAAAGGTTTTCTAATTCAAGATGTAAAACATCAATTTCAAACACAGTAAATTTTATGAATGGGTTCGGCCAACTAGTGTATTGTAGGTCGTGGTACAGTAGTCTAATGTTTGGGCTTGTGCATTAGTTAGGATGATGTGGAAAGACGGTCATGTTCTCTAACAGAAAAATATGGGCATAACGCAAAACTGTGTGTAATCGTCTGTTCACCGAAAACTCGGTGTAATTCCGTTGAATTTCTGTTTGGAAATGTTTCAAGATCATTTCGGTAGCATGGGATAGCCGTTTGGTGTAATAGCGAGATCGATCACGCGTTACATGTTAGGTGTTGTTATGATGCTTTCTAAGAACTTTTTAAAAGGTTTTTCTTCAAACTTCACAGGCGGAATTGCGAGAATCTATGCTGGAAGCAAGATTTTTTTCATCTCTTTGTGCATTTTTGTCTTGGCTTTCCGTATTTAGGTAGAAAATTTCTGTTATCTCTACTCGCATAGAGTACATAGCCGCATGTTCAGCATTTGTTAACGACATCAACAGCTGTATGCAACTGAGTGCTTCATGTAGGGGCGTGTTTGGCTTGCTGTGCTTTGTTTATGGACCGTAAAGAGCTTGTGCCTAGTGTGAGCTGTTCGACGGTGAGTGGTTGGCCTAGTGAACCGATTATTCTGAATGGATCTCTGATGGAATGACTAAGGCTATGGACTGGACATAGACCATTTCTCAAAAAGTCCTTTGCAGAAATTTTAGGCTATGGAAAGAATTTAGCTGTTATTTAAATTTAGCCACTTATAAAAATAAAGACTAAACAGACAGTAGGGTAATTTAATAGGGAATCCAGGAGATGTTTAGCGTTGTTTGAAGGAATTTTCAATTATTTAAATTTATTTAAGGAAGTGGCTATTTACAGGTACAGTACCTGCAAACAACTGGCTATTTACAGGTACTATACCTGTAAGTAATTGACTATTTACAGGTACTGTACCGGTAAGCTACTGGCTATTCACAGGTATAGTGCACAAAAAGTGAATGCACTAAAGCCAACATACTTCAGTATCACGAAGGCATCCGGCTGCATTGCTGTCTGAAACGTAGTTTGATCTTCTAGGAAAACCATTAGGAAAATAAAGAAAGACTGCAGTGAAGGTTTCGTTTAGTAACTAATCATTCTCGTTACTAAAGTCCGCAGATGTGCGTTAAAGTCACGTCTTACGCGTAATTCCAGAGCTGTGCTTCGACAAAACGCCTTACAAATGTAAATTTTGCGGGAAGGCTTTTGAGTTAGACTCACTGGTGGCCAAGATAACCAAATCTGTAATCACAATTGATGTTAACCACGCCAAATTTGAGGAATCTGGGCCAAATATTTACCTGAAAACGTGGACGTTAAGCCATCGTTTCGAGCATAAAACGTTGCGTGTTCATGAATGCGAAACAAATATCGCATAATAACGTGGCGCCATCTGTTGTCATTTTGTGTCATTAACTTTTAGCATTGTTCACTGGTGCTTGAGAACTATTGGATTCTCTCAGATTAATTTACGCAGGCTTAGCTAACATTTACGTTTTTGATAAATTTGCCTTGTTCATGGTTTTTGGTCATTAGATGTGCTTTAAAGCCACGTTTAACGTGTAATTTCAGAACAGTGTGCTTATACAATCTTCGACAAAACGCCTTATAAATGAGAATTTTGCGGGAAGGTGCTTGAGTTACAGACTCAACGATTATAAACCCACTCGTGGCCAAGGCGATCAAATCTCTAAACATTCTCACAAACTGATGTTAACTGGGGCATATGTGATAATGTGAGCGATATGGGCCAGATTTTTACCTGAAGACGTGAACTTTGTGCAGTGGTTTTAAGCGTTGCAAAAGCGGATTTATTACACATTTATACAAATGGAAAAATTACACGACTGTACAGTGGCGCCATCTGTTATCAATTACATTGTTACCCGCTATAGATTGTTCACTGGCGCTTGAAAACTTACCATGTTGTCTTAGGTTAATTTACGTAGGCTTAGCTAATGTTTACTTTCTTGACAATATCTGTTTGTTCATGGTTTGTGTATTCCTTCGCTTGCTGCAGGATTTAACGATATGAAAGACAACAGATGGCGCCGGGGCAGCATCGTGCGATTTTCGTAAAAAAAAAATTAGCAATAAAATGCTGTGTTCGTTCATATCTAGCCTAGGGTTATATGGATTTGATGAATAACCACCATGCCTGATCAGTTACGAAATTCACACAGTATAAAGAAACTATTTAAATGTAATGTATGTATGCACGATTTTTCGTCTTTTGGCTAGTGTGGTATTGTCTTTTTACGAATTAATCGGATTCATTTGGGTTTCATGAATGAA
>JAHWFP010262744.1:139466-166519 GCA_023313725.1 Lithobius niger
AGCGGACCCTCAAAATATTTGACACCAATTTCCGAACACCCTGTATATATCAACCACTTTGTCCATCTGAGATCGTTCGCCATTGCCTGTTTCAACTCCCGAATTGTATCAGATAGGAAACAAGCGGCTAGAGCGACTAACTAGTCGCATCCGGTCTTCTGTAGAATTCTGCCATTACCAATAGTGAGTCACACACCTCTATCATGCATTGCAACAGCTATCTCTATTACATAATCTAAAAGCAGTAACCATCAGAACTCCCGGTTAAAAATGTGTTAGCTTTTAAGCTTATTTTAGATTTTAGGCGTATTTGTCAACTTTTAGGCCTAATTCTTACCTGGAGCTTTAATTTTGTAAGTAGCAACTAACGGAGATTTTATTTGTAGAGTACGCCTATTCATTTTTGCAACACGGCGCGCCTTCGGGCACACATTTATAGTGTTAAACGTTGCCTATATAGATCAGTGGTAGTAGGGAAGTGACGGGAGACACGCTGTTGATGAAGCCAGGAGCTACTCGTAGCAACTTGACGTTGCTGTGGTAATACGATTTTAAGCCTAATTTTCCTTTCTTTAGCCTAATTTTGTTGAATACAGTTTTAATTTCGTAAGTAGCAGGTTGGCCTAATGAAGAATCAGGTTCGATGGTAAGCCTATTCATTCATGCAACAATGCGACGAGACAATTTTAAACGAAGCCAAAATGCTTTTGTTTTTGCGGCTGCAGTGTTATTCTTAGGATATCAATTCGACGATCAAATGTTAATATTTATTTTAATTAGGCCGAAGAAGTCTATTAGCTATAAGGAAGTAACGATGTGTTAATTTGCCATGTTATTTAACTAACTTTTGACACTGAATCGAAAATTGTAAACAATGGTCCTCAATTTCTGGTACCGTTGCGAAGTTGAAAAAAGTGACGAACGGACGAACAAAGTCGTTGCAATAGTCTTCTCAGCCGGAACGGCTGAACAGACGACTAAAAATGGTTGTCACCATTAGATTTAATGTCCAAAATGAAGTTAAAATAGATTTTTAAAGATCCTTCCGTTATGAAGCGGAAGTGGTCAGATAGTGGCGACGTGTATTTAGTCTTCTGTGCAGTGAAAGCTGTGAAACTACAGAAAAGACTTTGTTCATCCGTCCGTTGCCTTCTTCAACTCTAGGACGGGACCAGCCTGAAACAAACATTAAATACAGCATCCAACAATTAGTTAAAAGGAATAAAAAGCCAGAAGCAGAAGCAGAAGCAGAAGTAGCCCACAAGTGACCGGAAGTGGCCGACAAATGATACCATCATCTATGGAACGATACCAGTTAAAAACAAACGGTTATCGCAATTGAATTCAGCGTCCAAATTAGTTAAAATGAATAAAAACCTTACAGTATGAAGCAGAAGTGGCCTAAAAGTGGCAGAAGTGTACAGAAGAATGGTTGCGACTAGGTATTTAGTCTTCTGTGCAGCAAAAGCTGGAAGACTATAGCAACTGTGTCTGTCTGTTCGTCATCTTTTTAAACTACAGAACAGTATCAGAAATAAAAAAAAAAACAGTTTCCGCCATTAGATTCAGCTTCTAAAAATTAAGCAAAACTCCTCTTCACTGACACGGACAGCCTTTTCTACCGAATCGAAACAGACGAAGTGTTCAAGGACATGCTCCAGAACCGAGTTCGTTTCGACACGAGCCACAAGGCCACCGCCTTTTTTCAGATTCGAATAAACAGGTCCTGTGAAAGTTGAAAGACAAAATCGGCGGCGTACCCTTCCAAGAAATTGTCAGATTGCGAGCTATGATGACCGCTATTAATACTTTGAGAAAAGAGAAGACTAAAAAGGCCAATGGAATACAGAGATCGTTCGTCAAGAAGCACTTGTCCTTCAACAATTACAAATCCGCCTTGAAATCGATGAAACCAGTGTAAAAAGAAACTTGGGCGTAGATTTCCAGCGTCGGCCACGAGTTGAGTGCAATGCGAGTTTCTAAATCCCATCTCTCCCCGTACGATGGTAAAATGTTCATCTTGGACAATGGCGTGGACACCCTGGCTATTGGTCTTCACGACTCGGGCATGTGGAGAGATACGAGGACAATTTTGACTCGGACATTGATGTAATGAGCATCGAGGAGGGAAAGGAAAAGGAGAGTATAGCGTTCAAAATGCAGGAAGAGGAAAACGTGAATGAGGAGATGAAGATGGAAAAGAAAGAGAAAGCGGCTCGGAGGTTTTCTTTACAGGAGTACCAGCAAAGAAGATTAGAGGATCCTTCCTCGTGGTAGGAGAAGCATAAAATCGAAAAGAAAGAATTTGAACGGGAAAGACGGGCCTTGTTAAGTCTAGTGCTGAGAAAAGAGAGATTGGAGAAAAAGCCGCTTCGACTAGTGAAGCTCAAGCTGCAGAAACCGACACAGAGAGAAGAGAAAATGGAGAAAGATGCTGCTACTAAGAGCGAAGCTCGAGCTGAAAAAACGGATATACAGAAAGAATTAGAGACATTAGCAAAAAATAAGCTACTTTTAAGAGAAAAGTACATGCTCAAGAAACAGAAGAGCAGAGAAAAGAAAGATTAGCAACAAAACTGATTTTAAAAGTAAGGTCACGCTCAAGAAACCGGAGCACAGAGAAAAGCGAGAGTGTAGAAAAAAAGCTACTTCTGTGAACAAAGCTCGCGCTCAAGAAATCGAAGCGCAGAGAAAAGAGAGATTAGCAAAAAAAGCTGCAGATAATAGGAAATGTCTACAAAATAAGATAGAGGACGAAAACAAAGATAAAGTTACGAAAAGACGAGCAAAAAGTGCAATTTAATGAACTTGTATACTATGTGCAGTGTGCAGTAGGCCTTCTCAGTAAAGGAAACCACATAAAAATAATAAAAACACGCAATGTGTAGTAGGCCTACTGGGGACAACGCGTATAAAATACCAAAAACGGGCCGTGTACACCTCACAGGTGGTCTGGAAACCGGGTGGCGCCAGACAAGCTCATCACATTGATGTATCTTAAATACACGAAAGTTCATAAAGACGACTTTTAGGGTGCCAGATTTGAGGACCCCTGATCTCGTGAATTCGTCACACTGTAAAGCATTTGAGAGTTCTCACAATGTGAAAGCTCATAATGCATTTACACACCTGAGACCCTCTAGTGTAGCTAATTCGTCATTTTCAGGAGTGCAGCTAACAATTCCTCATTCTCACAATGTGGGTACTCAAAAAGCATTTGCATTCCTCATATTCTTTTAATGTTGACAATTCATCACTTTCATAATGTGAAAGCTCATACAGCAATTGCACTCTTAAGTCCCCTTTAATGTTGACATCGTCATTTTATTAATGGGAAAGTTTCAAAAGCATTTCCACTCCTGAAACACCTTTAATTTTGCCAATTCTTTACTTTGACCTTGAGCTTTGACCTTGACCTTGCCGTTGACTTTGATCTTGAACTTAGACCTTGACCTTTCTACTTGACATTGTGCTTTGACCTTCACCTTGACTTTAACGTTGACTTTAACCTTGACTTTGACCTTGACCTTAATTTTAAACCCTGACCTTGACCATCTTGGACGAGGTCACTTCCGGAATGACATGGGGGGCACCATCTTGGAAAATGGCTGCACTTCCGGTTTTCATGAGTGCCGTTATCTTGGCTATGACATCATTTCCGGTTTTTATGTGCGCCACCAACTCGTAAAATGGCCGCACTTCCAGTTAAAATAGACGCCGCCATTTTGAATGACGATATTTCCGGTATGACGTCAATCCCAGGGTGGGGGGACATGTCTGAGGCTGCCATATTGCAACTGCCCCCTACTTGCACCTCCACTCTGGGATTCCTGGCTTACTACACATGAATCCCTTTCCTTTTTTTCCCATTATCGTATTGTCAGTATATGACATATGTGGGAGTGGCAAGTTAGTTATTCGTCAGGACTACACTTGTTTGCCATCCTAATACACACGCATCGCAATTTGCACCGTGTGCAGAAAAGGTTCTTGCCATCACCATTCCTCGAGTTGTAGTTTGGGTTCGGCAGATCTTATTGCCATCTTCAAAATAACACAGCTGTAACGCATAAAGTGGTAAATCTTAAAGAGTGACTGACGTACAGTAGGGGTTCTTTTTTTAGGTATGGGTTACTACTGTCTTTGCAGTAGGACCTGTAGACTGCTCACACTCTTTATTCAAAACAACAGGAATACCACTGAGGTCCATTTTGGAATCATGCTTGGTTTATCCTACAAAGAAAAAAAAAACAATATTAGTCGGTAAGTCAACTAAGTGCAACTAGTGTTATTACGTTCACACTTGGGGAGGTAGTGTCCAAGAATGCTGTATAGAAATGATAACAAGAGGGAGGAAAACTCAAGGGTTCGGTACTTGGGTAATATTTTACAAAAGCCACAGATTAAAATGTGTTGTCTGTCTCTCTTACCTAATTGCACAAATAGCAAGTGTTGGTAAGGCTTTATCAGGCTTCGATATTAGGCCTCGGCTTATTAGTAAGGCCTCAATTAGGTCTTATGTAAACAGAAGCTTCTTCTAGAGGCAACAATAGAGGACATCCAATCGAGGACATCCAATCGAGGTTTGAAGCTCGTTCGAAGAAGGTTGAGGAGGCCTTTTGTTTCTGTTTCACGACAGACTCCAAATGTGGGACCTCCTGTGGAAATCACTTTCCCCGAACCATCTGTTGGGGGTCGGCGAAGGTGGTGACGACTACATCTCAGTGAAAACTGTTACCACTTCAAGTGGAGTCCTTAATCTCTTCTCTTCACACCTTGACCGTTATCCCCCTCCTCTGAGGCTCCCTCTTTTTTAACTCTCCTGCTGCGCCCTTTCATAAAAATGTTAATGTTCGCCGTGTACATCCTGGAGAGAACAAAATTCGTCACCCGAAAGTAAATCCGACCATGCCTGAAGCATCCACCATAAGGTTGAAAGAAAACCTGATTGGCAAGGTAGTCCCAGACCCTCCAGCCGTTGCTTCCTTGTGTGCCCTCGAGAATGATAAAAGGGGAAAACGTATTTTATCATAACAACAGCCCCACACCGTCTAGAATCCAGTCTGCCTTTCCCTGGGCCAAAAAGCTTGGCGGGAATCCTTAACAAATTTTGTTTTGGGGTAGATATCAGCTGTTTTTGGTCCAAATTGATGAAATTCATTTGTTTTTCTTAGTAATTATGAGATAGAAACACCAATCTAGTTGTCTGGGCTATTTCCTTTTTTTTTTGTTGGCTTTTGTTAGGACAGCAGTCACCTTTTTTATATGATAGCATTTCATATTAGTAGTGAAGACGAACGGGTTTATTTAATGTTCAGTTTGGAATTATTGAAAAATAACAATATTTAACACAATGTGAAACAATCAATTTGGTCGTTTAGAGCTCCATAACCCCTGAACCACTTGACCAATTAGAAAGGTTCATATAAAAAGGGCACACTTCCGTAGCAATACCTATAAAATGAGCTAAGAACCAGCTTTATTCACCGCATAAAAGAATTTATTTTCGTGAAATAAAAATAGCGTTACTAGTAGTAAGTAGTAAGTAGTAAGTAATACCCCAAAACAAAGCTTGTTAAGGATTCCCGCCAAGCTTTTCGGCCGTGTGAAGTCGTGATATCAAACGCCAAGCTCTTTTGCCAAGCTAAGCCCCACCGAGTAATAGGTCGAAGGTTAAATGAAATAAATGAATTATTTCATTTAACGTTTGAAGTATTAGTCGGTGGGATTTGTAGGAGTACTCGCTGCGCTGATGTACGAGTGGCATGCAGAGCGTGTGTATCGATTCCACGACCTCTTGCATAAACAACAAAGTAGATACAATTAATCGTGTGTGCCACGTACGCGCGGTTACCCCTCTTTAACTAGAGTCCGTAAGGATCGCTGTAGCCATGAGCGGTTAGTCTCAAGAAGAACTCCGGAAAGTTGTATAAAAGCCACAGCCATTTATTTCCAGTGGTTGCATGGGGTGGGATGTTGTTACAATTGCATGCGACTGTCCGACCTATACTGCGTCACTGCCCTTGGTAATAAACCCATCTCTGTCACAGTTAAAGACCATAATTCAGTCAGTTTAAAGTTGGTTCATTCAACGCTTGGGAAAATATACTTGGCTAGCGCGAGTCCTTCCTATTAAGGTTATCTCTAGTTGCGTGGAAGCTCAGGACTAACTGCCCAATTCTCCATCCCGTTTTCGCTGGAATGCAGTTAGGCCTATCAAAATGGCGGCTCAAGACGAAACACGTCTTTCTCCCTCAAAAACCAAGGAAGAGTTTTTTTTTCAATTTAAACATGACGCAATATAGAGGCTCGCCTTCTCTCAACAGTAAAACAGTAAAAGGAAACAATCGTATTACAGTGAAGACAATACATTGCTCGCCCAACACAGGAGCGGGCGTCTCCTCCTTACATTGTCACTAGTGCAATTGTTACAAGTTCATCCTCAGCAACACACTAGGCTAAACACTGTCAAGGTACACAACTGCAATAAAATAACTAGACACCCACCGAGCCCACACGACCAAGCTGAGGAAGGGAAGAAACGGGGAGGAACTTAAAGGTACTGTAGAAATTCCTCCCACAGGATTAGCTTGGTGAAAGAGCTTGGCGTTTGATATCACGACTTCACACGGCCGAAAAGCTTGGCGGGAATGCTTAACAAGTTTCGTTTTGAGGTAGATATTAGATTTTTTTGGTCCAAATTGATGAAATCCATTTGTTTCTTAGTAATTATGAAATGGAAACGCCAACCTAGTTTTCTGGTCCACTTTTTTTTTTGGTTTCGTTAGATTTTGAGGATAGCAGTCACCTTTTATTCATTTGATGAGCAGTTTTATTAGTACTACAGTATCTCCTTGCAAACGCACGAATTTGTTAATGTTCAGTTTGGCATTGTTGCATAAAAACAATGTTTAAAACAAAGTAAATTAATCAATTTGGTTGTTTGGGGTTCCCTAACCCCTGATCCACTTGACCAATCAGAAGAAGCCATATAAAAAGGGCACGTCTCCAGATCAATATCTGTAAAATGAGCTAAGAAACAGATTTATCCACCGCATGGAAAAATTTATTTTCGTGAGAAAAAAAAAGCGTCACCAGTAGTTAGTAGTAATCTACCCCAAAACAAAACTTGTTAAGGATTCCCGCCAAGCTTCTCGGCCGTGTGAAGTCGTGATATCAAACGCCAAGCTCTTTCGCCAAGCTAATCCCACCAAGTAATAGTTCGAAGGTTAAATGAAATATATGAAAATTCCTTACTGCGCAATTTTCAATTATTTCATTTAACGTTTGAAGTCTTTGTCGGTGGGATTAGTTTAGCGAAAGAGCTTGACGTTTGATATCACGACTTCACACGGCCGAAAAGCTTGGCGGGAATCCCTAACAAGTTTTGTTTTGGGGTAGATATCAGCTGTTTTTAGTCCAAATTAAAAAATCTATTTGTTTTTCTAAGTAATTATGAGATGGAAACACCAATCAAATTTTATGGTCCATTTCATTTTTTTTTGTTGGCTTTCGTTACATTTTGAAGACAGCAGTCACCTTTTTTATATGATAACGTTTCATATTAGTAATAAAGACGAACGGGTTTATTTAATGTTCAGTTTGGCATTGTTGCATAATAACAATGTTTAAAACAATGTAAAACAATCAATTTGGACGTTTGGAGCTCCCTAACCCCTGAACCACTTGACCAATTAGAAAGGTTCATATGAAAAGGGCACTTCTACAGATCAATACCTGTAAAATGAGCTAAGAACCAGCTTTATTCACCGCATGGAAGAATTTATTTTCGTGAAACAAAAATAGCGTTAGCCAGTAACTAGTAATTAGGCAAATATCAACGTTATTCAGGTCGTTTTTTCAACAAGAAAACGTTAAGCTATGTGTCTAACAGTGATTTTTATCTTGTCAGGCAACCAAAGTCTCCCGATCAAACAAGTTTCAGCCTTTTCTGTCGCATAGTTATTTATCCTGAGATGGCTGAAAACAGTCAAACTATCTTTGCTGTAAAGACACAACGTGTCTAGTGGTCGCCATGCTCATATATACATATTATCTGGATGTTATCATTTATCTTGGCGGGCGACACACTAGCGTGTGTCTTGATCTACCCCAAAACAAAACTTGTTAAGGATTTCCGCAAAGATTTTCAGCCGTGTGAAGTCGTGATATCAAACGCCAAGCTTTTTTGCGAAGCTAATCCCACCGAGTAATAGTTCGAAGGTTAAATGAAATGTATGAAAATTGCTTACAGCGCAATTCTCAGTTATTTCATTTAACGTTTGAAGTATTAGTCGGTGGGATCACCATGGCGAAAGAAGTTGGCGTTTGATATCACGACTTCACACGGCCGAAAATCTTGGCAGGAATCCTTAACAAGTTTAGTTTTGGGGTAGATATTAGTAATTTTTGGTCCGACTTGATGAAATCCATTTGTTTCTTAGTAATTATGAAATACAAATGCTAATTTAGTTTTCTAGTCCATTTCTTTTTCTCTTTTTTTTTGGTTTCGTTAGATTTTGAGGGCAGCAGTCACCTTTTTCATTATTTACATTTTTATTAGTATTGCACTATTTCCTTGCAAACGCATGAATTTCTTTAATTGTCAGTTTGGCATTGTTGCATAAAAACAATGTTTAAAACAATGTAACAATAAATTTGGACCTTTGCCGCTCCCTAACCCATGAACCACTTGACCAATTAGAAAGGTCCATATGAAAAGGGCACATCTCCAGAGCAATACCTGTAAAATGAGCTAAGAACCGGCTTTATTTACCGCATGGAAGAATTTATATTCGTGATGCAAAATAAAGCGTTAGTAGTAAGAATTAGGCAAATATCAACGTTATTCACTTTTTTTATTTACAAGAAAACGTTAAGCTATGGGTCTAACAGTGACTTTTACGTTGTCAGGCGACCAAAGTTTCCCGATCAAACAAGTTTTAGCCCTTTCTGTCGCATTGTTATTTATCCTCACATGCCAGAAAACGGCGAAACTCCATTTGCTGTAAAGACACAACTAGTGGTCGCCATGCTCATATATAAATATTATCTGGATGTTATCGTTGTATCTTGGCGGGCGACACACTAGCGTGTGTCTTGATCTACCTCAAAACAAAACTTGTTAAGGATTCCCGCCAAGCTTTTTGGCCGTGTGAAGTCGTGATATCAAACGCCAAGCTCTTTCGCTAAGCTAATCCCACCGAGTAATAGATCGAAGGTTAAATGAAATAAATGAAAATTACTTACTGCGCAATTTTCAATTATTTCTTTTAATGTTTGAAGTATTAGTCGGTGGGATTAGCTTGGCGAAAAAGCTTGGCGTTTGATATCACGACTTCACACGGCCGAAAAGCTTGGCGGGAATCCTTAACAAGTTTTGTTTTGGGGTAGATACCAGATTTTTTTCGCCCAAATTGATAAAATCCTTTTTTTTTCTTAGTAATTATGAAATGGAAATGCTAACCTAGTTTTCTGGTCCATTTCCTTTTCTTCCTCTTTTTATGCTTTCGTTAGATTTTGAGGATAGCAGTCAACTTTTTTCATTTGATTAGCATTTTTATTAGCACTACAGTATCTCCTTGCAAACGCACGAATTTGTTTGATGTTCAGTTTGGCATTGTTGCATAAAAACAATGTTTAAAACAATGTAAAACAATCAATCAATCAATTCCCTGAACCACTTGACCAATCAGAAGAAGCCATATGAAAAGGGCACATGTCCAGATCAATACCTGTAAAATGAGCTAAGAAAGAGCTTTATCCACCGCATAGAAAAATTTATTTTCGTGATACAAAAAAGCGTTACCAGTGGTTAGTAGTAGTTAGTAGTAATCCACCCAAAACCATGACTGGTATAAGAGAAGCCGCCAAGTTTCAAAAAAGGGTCGGCCTTTCAAAGTAGTGATATCATTCAACCAGGGAAAGGCGGCCAAGATTAATCCTGCCAGCCAAGTTTATCGCACCTACTAATAGTTCGAAAGTAAAAAGAAAACTAGAACATTGCTACTGGCGGTAGCAATCTTTAGGTTTTCATTTAACGCCCAAAGTATTATTAGGTGCGATTAACTTAGCTAACAGGATTAACGTTGGCGGCCTTTCCCTGGTTGAATGATATCACTACTTTGAAAGGCCGACCCTTTTTTGAACTTGGTGGCTTCTCTTATACCAGTCATGGTTTCCGGAGGATATCATAGTTTCATAGGACAGGAAATGAACGAAGGATCAGACGGTCTAATCGTCCCTTCTGCCTTTTCTGTCTTTAGGAATTTTATGTTTATAAATTTGCTCATTCATAATTTTTATATTTTCCTTGGCCCAATTAGCCGTTACATCAGCGAAATTGTCACGGTTTGACGCTGGTTTTCATTAGTTTCGTTCACTCAATCAGCACATCCCTCCTCACTTGGCCCTACCTCGGTTAACGTTAATCATTCAATCACTTAACGCCAGTGCACACGTGCGTTTTTTGGACGCTGTGGCGCTGCTGCGGTGACGCAATCAATCGATGCACATGTGCTTTTTATTAACGCGCGTTGACGCTGCGGTGCCGCTTCCGTGACGTATGTGCGCATTCGATTCCCTAACCTCGTGCACAACAAATTATAGTTTCAAACCAATGAGACGATGTTGCTTTTTTCGCCTACCTCGTGAACAAAAAATATATTTTATAACCAATGCGACGAATTTTGGTACATTAATGTACTAATTTAAGACGTACCAGGGGAAAATGTTATAGATCCTTTGCAGATTAACTAAAAAAATCGGAGAAGTTCTTTAATTATTTCCCAATGAGTCTTCAATCATTTCTGCAGCAACATTTCATATTTCAGGATAGTTCTTTACTCCCCCAATAAACAATTCCATGTCTATTTCTTCGAAATTAGACGCTATTTTCGGTAACGCTTTTGCGGTAAATGGCGGACGTGTACACCGCTCAAGTCATCCAAGGTACTCAGAGACGCAATTGCATTTTTTTTAACGCTGCGGTACCGCTGCGTTGACGGGGGGAGAATTGCGGTGCAAAACGACGGTATGAGCAGAGGGCGAGCGGCGGGCGGTATCGCAACATCGACGCAGGTACGTGTGCAGTAAGTAAGTAAGTAAGTAAGTAAGCAAGTAAGTAAGTTTATTCATCCACCACAGGTTGCAAAGAAAAAAAAAACACAGAAGCAAACACTCATTCCACAAGAGCTAATGCTCGCGTGTGGTTTGAGAGCAGCAGACAAAGAAAACAATTGAACTATAGCACTTTTGCACATAGGATCAAAGGTTAGGCGCCAAAAGAACAACAACAAAACACATCGAAGTAAAATTTAAAAAATGCATTGATAAATATATATACACGCAACAAATTTATGAAAGGGAAGATAAAAGCAGAAAAGAAAGAGGAGCGAAATATATAAATCAATCTCAAAGAAAACACTAGTAAAGCAAAAACAAACAATTAATAGTCAATATATAGTTAATATACTCAAAATATAGTCAACAATTGGTATCGTTCAAATCCTATTTTGAATTGTTGAATCATGTAATAGGCAACACTAAAAGTAATGAATTGCAGACCCATAAATAATAATAATAATAATAACAATAATAAAATAAAAGACAGAAAAACTGCAAAACATCCAAAATTGGAAGAAAGGTGAAAGCACGTTCAGCTCACAATGCTAAACATGCTTTCTAGACAATCTCTGTCCATGTTAATCAACCACCCAAACAGATGTTTCTGAAACGTGTGCTGATTATTAATTTCTTTAATGTTAACAGGCAGGTTATTGTGAAATTTGCTGCCAAGGTATAACTTACATTTGTGTAGACGTTCTTTAGAGACTTTTGGTTGCATGACGTAAAACAGTGATTCATTCCTAGTGTGATAATTCGTGATAAGCGAGTGGAAAGGTGAGCTCCGTTTTTTCTAAAATTTAACAAAGTTCTGAACACATAAAGGTGGCGAATGGGCAGAATATTGAGCTGTTGATAAATTGGAAAAGAGTGATCCCGTTGCTTTTTAAATGTCATCGCTCTAACAATTTTGTTTTGAAGCTTGATGACTGGATCTACAGCATTCATGTAAGTTCCACCCCAACAGATGAGTGAATACTGCAAGATAGACTGACCATTTTGAGCATTTTGACTGAGACAAGTTTTCTAATATAATACATCTTACATAAAAGTGCACGCAACCTAGTAGTTATAGCACTAATCTGGCTCTTCCAGTTTAGATTGCTGTCTAGAGTAACCCCAAGGTATTTAACTTCGCTTGTTTTACTGATCTGTGGGCAGTCACACCTCGGCAGGTCTCGATTGCATTTATGCAATGTCAGAGTGGTATTGTCAGGTTCGTTAGTTTTTGTAAGTGAGAACTGTAAAAAATAACTTTTAGTGACGTTCAGTGTTAAAAGATTTTCAGTAAACTAATCGCTGATTAATATTAAATCGTGTTCAATACTAGCATTAGCATTATTTACTTTGTTGTTACAAACGTTAAGTAGGGCCGTATCGTCAGCAAAAGAAGTAATGTTCGAGGAAGTGTTCAAGTAATAAATGTCATTAATGTAAATTAGAAAAAGTAAAGGCCCCAAGGCGGAGCCTTGAGGTACTCCCGTAGTGACGTAAGCACTATCACTGAAGTGGTCATCAATTTTAGTAACTTGGGTTCTATTTGATAGATAGTCCCTGAGCCACTTATTTGAAAGCCCCCTAATTCCATAAAGGTCGAGCTTTTTTACTAAACGTTCGTGATTGACCGTGTCAAAAGCTTTCATTAGGTCAAGAAAAATCCCGAAGACAACGTTGTTAGTATCAAGTGCTGAATAAATTTGGTCGAGAAGGTTTGAGATAGCATCTTCAGTGCTTCTATTTTTTCGAAAACCATATTGGTTGCAATGCAGTAAGTTATGCTTTTCTAAGAACCCCTCAAGCCTGTTTTTCATAGTTTTTTTCTAGTAGCTTAGAAAAAACGGAGAGCAAAGCAATGGGTCTGTAGTTATTAGGGTCTTTACAACAACCCTTCTTCAAAACAGGGATGATCACAGCATGCTTGAGGACACGAGGAAACGTGCCAGTTTCAAAAGAGAGATTAAAAAGGTGAACAAGAATAGGAGCAATGATTCGCTTCGAGGCTTTAACTACTTTTGCAGTAATACCATCAAAACCAGGACATTTTCCGGTCTCCAGAGCATTAATAAGATTACACATTTCGTTTTCTGTGATTGGAGCAATGAAAAAAGATTTGTCAAATGCAGCTGGCATAAATTTGTTCAACGTGTCTGGTTTAAGTTGGTTTGCCAAATTCTTCCCAATGTTTGCGAAAAAATCATTAAATTGATTGGTGTAGTTTTTAGGTGCAAGATCTAAATAAACTGGTGCTCCTTTTACAATAAGTTCATTAGGGAAGGAGCTGACACTTTTTTTCGATCGGGTTATTGCATTAATGATCTGCCACTGTTTTCGACAGTCATTTTTGGCGTTGGACATCCGCCCCAAAAAATACTTCTCCTTTGCTTCACTAATAAGTTTTTTAAGAATGTTTCTGTACTTAATAAATTCATCGCGATGGCTCTGGTTTTCCGGATTTTTTTTCATACTTTTGTAGAGTTTATCTTTAATCCGAACTGATTGTAAAATAGCAGTGGTCATCCATGGATTGATCTTGCTTTGTTTAGCAGATATTGTTTTTAAGTAAGTAGCATTCTTTAAATTAATTTGTAGAATGTCAACAAATAAAGACATAGCAATATTTACATCAGTTTCACTTAAAACAAAGGTCCAATCACCATTACTAAGGCTTTCAATGAATTTATCATAGTCAATAGTAGGAACAGCTTTCCGACTTCCAGCCGGATCGCTGGTTTTCCTAAAATCGGGCAGTTCTATTTTAAGGGCAACACCGTAGTGATCAGCAATACAAAGCTTGAGCAGTGCCGAATTGTATTTATCAGGATCATTAGATCTAACAAAAATGTGGTCTACGCAGGATTTGCTGTAAGCAGTAACTCTAGTGTATTTATTCATAAATGAAACAAATCCATTGGCAAAGAAGTTGTCTAGATAAATATTAGCCACATTTTGTCTATCTTTAAGGTTAATATTCATGTCGCCTAAGACAATTGCTTCTCGACAATTTGTAGCTTCAAGTATTGTAGACAGTTCAGCAATAAAATCCCCAATAATTCCGTCATGGTACCGGTAAATGGCTACCACGTCGCAAGTAAAGTTTTGCGTAGCAATTTTGAATTTTAGGAAATCAGCGTTTTTGGAGGAGATAGGCATAAACTGTGCGTTAATATCAACAGGTAAATAGACTGCCACGCCACCCAGCTCGATGTTCAGGACGACAATAAAAATACGGACTGTATCCATCAATTTGATAAAGGCAAGCCTCCTCAGCATTCACCCAGATTTCTGTCAGAATTACGCCAGAAAACTTAAATTTTATGGTTTGTAAATAAATAATGAGCTCATCAAAATGAGCCCTAAGGCTCCGAATGTTCATATGAAAGAATGTGATACCCTGGATGTCTGTAAAAAAAGAATGAAAATCGCGTTGATTTTCAATGGTAAAAGAATCACGAAACACATGCTCGTGAAAAAGCTGGGTGTCGTCGTTGCGATCCATTTGTTTAAGTGGTTGAGTAAATCTCTTAACAATAGAGAGAGGAATGAGAAAGTGAAGGGGGATTTTTATCGGTCTTCGTCTCGCTGCAATGACCTAAATCCGTTTGTGGTGGCTCGTTTGCTACTTGGGGGCTTCTTTTGAGGGTCAAGGAACTGTAGTACATGCCCTTCTTCTCGAATACAGACAGCGGGGGATGACTCATCGCGCCGAACAAGGACATGGTCACCTGCAAACCAAACAAACTTATAACCCCCCTCTTCCCTCTAGCTAAGCCCATCAGCTTCCTATTTGCGGAAGTAAGGTTCTTATTCAAATAGATCTGAGTTGTATTGGGAAAGGAAGGATTAACATCACTAGCACAAAGTTTTTTAGCTGCTCTTCTTTTAATAATGAGATACTCCTTCAATCTCCTGTTAATAAATCTTGCTATGATCGGCTTAGGACCTTTTGCACTAGTTTTGATACGATGCGTTGCTTCTATGTCCCCTGGATGAATTGTCACTTGCAGCGCACTACCGACCGCTCGAACAAGTTCATCGGTTGATTCACCATCGTTGTATGGTACGCCATGGATCTCTAAATTGTTACGGCGTCCATACTGATCCAGTGCATTTAGGTCGTGAGTCAACTGTTTGACTTGGATGCCCAGTTGTTTGTTTTCGTCTTTTAATTGACTGTTATCGTTTCTGAGTTAAACGAAATTCATCAACTAGTATTTTCATTTGTATGGTTTGTTCGTCTGCTAGGTCTGAACAATACTTGACAGACTTTTCAAAGTTAGCAAACTACGCTGCAATTTGGTCGAGTTGAGACAGTTTAGCATTGATGGCTGTAATACTATTAGTAATCACATCTAGGGGGCAAGCTACTGTATTTTCAGCAGATTTTTCTGGAACAGTGTTACTCCTCCCTGTATCGCTACTCGAACAGTGGTTTGTTACTGGGTGAAGGCATTTTTCACACTTCCAGTTTTTCTTTGACTTTTTGCTCATCTTTTTAAAATTAACAACAGCAATGTTTGCACACTTCGGGTGAATAGCACTGTGACAGTTTTGGCATAACAAACACTCACCACTTGTTGTAGAAACAGGTCCTTTGCACGAGCTGCAGACTGCGGAATCCATCGAAATTCAGGCCGTCTTTCAAGAGAAAGGTCCCGGGATCGCATGTAGGTCAGCCGCAGTTCAGGAGGAGAACTCACACACGTCTGCACTCGCCAACAACTGTATCCAACAAATGGCACGTGAACCAAACCGGAAATGCGGTACCGCAGCAGCGACCGCATATGCGGCGACCGCAAGTGTGCACCGGCGCTTAGTTACCATGGTGTTCACGAACACATAATTGTCCCTTTTATGGTCGTGTGGCAGATAATTTAGTTTGGATTCGTGTACCGTCACAAAAAAACGAATTGAATTTGAACTTATTGGGGCCTTGGCCCTTGGCCGTACGCCCACTCTAACTACAAAACCCGGTGCAATACATAAACAGCAAAATACAAGACTTAAGGCAAATACAAATCACACCGGCTAGATACAACAAGCAGGAAACCGACCAAACCTTTGCAATAAAAGATATTCCGTCTCTTAGTGAACCATTTCCATTCAGAATTTTTTATTTGTGGCCGCAGCCAAATGCCAAGCGCCCCAAAACTACCCTATACAATATAATATGCCTATACAATGTACCATGCCTTAACACAACCAACACAGAATTTAACCAACGAAGCACATCGACCCGTGTATAATCAATCGTACATCACCGAACGAACAAACCACTCCAGGCCTTCACTACCTCCTTGCCATTGGCGCACAGCACCATACATCCACACACTCACAACGCAGCACCTCACTTCACATCGTCACACGTGGCAGCTTCCAGCAAGAGTTCCGGTAAGCTGCCTCCTCATGCAGATTGGTCCGACACTAGCCACAACCGCACACACGCTGGACAGCGACTGACACCACACAGACGAAGAAACAGTGGGGACAGCGGGGAAGTGGGCCCTGCTAGGGGGGAACTACACAGCAATCCCAATGTCCACTATGAACGCAGCAATAGCGTGCAGCTTTGCATCCAGTCGCATCCCATGCGAGTGCGACAAAAGGTCCGCAAGGGAACCCATCCTCTGTACTAGGCTGACTCGCTGAACTGCAAACCTGGGGCAAACCAACAACACACGCTCCAGAGACTCCTCAACCTGACACAGTGTGCACAGGGGCGAGTTTACCCACCGGAACCGGAATCTGCCGGCTTGCAGCAGCAAAAATCCAACACGAAGGCGTGATACGATTTTCGCATCCCGGAATGGCGGCCTGTCAATATTCGATTTGTAAGAGCAAAGCGGGTGCACTGCATACAAGGCTCTACCATCACGTGCAGACACAGCACGCAGGCACAGCACGCAGGCACACGATCACTGCCACTTGTAGTGCCCTCTCATGGCGCCGGACGCCGCACAAAAAAAGGCAGTGAATAATTGAGCACTGACTGGACGATCGTCTGGTAGGTCGCTAGGAGAGCGCCTCTTCCAGCTCCCCTGCATGCTAATTGCTGCAAAATCGCCGTTCGCACCAAGATTTTCTGATACACTCTAGTGACCCCACTCCAGATCCCACGTCAACCTGGAGTCCAGGATTACACCGAGGTATTTAACACTAGCACTGGGCTGCACAATCTGGCCTCCAACCTACAAACTAACAGCTGGCTGAGACACAGTGCCCGATCTCGAGAAAACTACAAGCTCCGTCTTAGCTGGCGCCAGCAACAGACCACGATCACACAGAAGAGAGGCAACCCTATCAAGCACACTATGTGCGGCACTCGCTAGCCGGGCAAGGTCACTCTCCACAAACCACACAGCAACATCGTCTGCATAGCAGACTATGTTGGAGTCTAATCCGATTTCAATCAAAACATCATTAATTGCCACCGCAAATAATGTGGGGCTGAAACAACTCCCTTGCGGGAGGCCCCTGCTTGTTGTGTCCACCGCCGACCAGTGCCCTCCCACTCGTGTGGCAAATGCGTGCTCGCCCAGCAGAGCAACAATCAACTTCACTAAACACACACTAACTCCCATCCGCCGCAAAGTGGCCTCAACCCAGCGAATGGAGACGGTATCGTACGCCGCCTTAATGTCTAAAAAGACAGCAAGCACAACATCACCTCGCATCCAGGCGAAGAGAACCGCATCCTCTGCACTCCTGTGCGGGCGATACCCAAACTGGACACCAGCTAAACAACCATGATACTGAAGATGCCACTCAAGGCGCTTAATAATCATGTGCTCCAATACCTTCCGCACACATGAGAGAAGAGCAATGGGACGGTAATAATCAGATCCGACCTGGCACTGCCCTGCTTATGCACTGGCACCAGGACCGTGAACATCCAGGACGGTGGGACACACGCACCAGCCAGCAAGTCACAGAAAAGGGGAAGCACACCCTTACTCCCCGTCACCAAGTCCCCTCTCAAATCAGCATACTGTACACTATCAACCCCGACAGCACTGGAATCTCTGCAGCTACAGAGGGCAGCCCGGAATTCCACCTGGACCCACGGCAAATTATTGACCTGCGAAACTGCAGACTCCGATGAAACAGGCAGGGCGCCTCCACAAGAGAGTGAATATACACTAGCAAGCTATTCATTAAAGGCCTGTGCCATCTCCTCTCCACGAATGATGCACCTATTCGAACCTGCTGTGCCGTAGACCCACTGGATTGCTGTCTTGGCTGCACCCAGCGTGAGACGGCGCATGCCTGCGTGAGCGAGCGAGCCCCCCAACATTCACGCAGAGTCTTTCAGAGAAGCACTTTTTCTCACCCTTTATCAAGAACCTACTCTCCTGGATCGTACCAATGTATGCCCACCACCGAGCATCACACGGAGACCGCTTCCACGCACGATATGCCCTACGTCTGTCCCGAACTGCAACCATGCATTTGTGTGATCACCATTCAGGCTTGATGCCTCCTCACGGGTGCGCATGGCCTCTGAAGCGCTTCCTACCGAGATGGGCAGTCCAACTAGCAAAAATTCCATCTCCCACACGCGGCGGCTAGCGCATCCCCACACCCGGAACCATCACGGTTAGGGCAGTCACCCGCTTCGGTTGAAACAAAACAGGAAGATGATCGCTGCCGCGCAAGTCATCTGAAGTCTGAGCACAATAAAAACTCGCAATCTCTGCAGAGCAGAGAAAAAAATCCAATACAAACTCCTGCACACGGTCGCGCTGCCACCGTACAAAAGTTGGCGCTCCATCATGCACTATCTGCAGCCCAACAGGATTAACCGCCTCAGTAAGTTTACGACCTTTGGTATCCACTCGCAGTGATCCCTAATCAAAATGGTGGCTGTTGAAATCGCCTCCAAACCCAACCGTTGGTTGAAACTGCCGCAACCACGTTAACCAACTAGCAATCACGGGTTTCCCGTGGCATGCAAAAATACAACGGATACCCAACAATCACCCATCCACACCTGTAGAGCAACTGCATCTACTTCCACCAGCTCAACCACAACATCTACATGCAAGTATGGAACCGACCATTTCACAAAGGCCCCAACACCACGCCCCAAGTGAACAAAATCGGACCGCCATGCAGTTGCATCGAGGCCTCGCAGATCAATGGCCTCTAGCACACCCAGAATATCCGTGTGCTCAAGTAACTGCTCAATTTCAGCTAATTTTTCCGTGAGACCCCGCAAATTCCACGTTATTAGGTTAGACGGGTCGAATGGTATTGTTAGGTTAGGAGTGGGCCCTCCCTCACCCCCACTAAACCCCCACCATCACTCACCTGCAAGATATCAGCACTACCTAACGTGCCAATACTTATTGCACAGCCATTTTCCACTTCTCCACTGCCCAGCTGGAAGCTTGCATCACTTTGCGTGTCAAGTTCCCAGACACTCATATTTGGCTCAGTAACACAAGCAATTCCTGCATAATTGCATCTCCGACACTCTCCTGGTCACTCACTACCGGAGATGTCACGGCCACCTGCGATGGGAGAGCTGCGCCGACTACCAGCTGAGGTTGGGCTTTCTTATGTTTGTGACCGCCACGTTTGCGTTTAGCTGGGGGGGGGGGTAATCCACGGTTGTCCATCACTATCCTGGCTATCTTGAGCTTGCATCAGGTCCCATTGCACAGAATTATCGTCTTTAGCCGACGACCGAGACATAACTCCTGCTTCAGAATTTCGCAGGCACTCAGCAGCAATCGGCGCCAGACAGGGGGCACTAGTGCTAAGGGCACTGCGCTCTAGGGTCTGGCCACGCGGCTGCTTAGGGTGCTCTTGCCACTGCTTAGGGGGTGCATCATGCCGTACTCCAGACGCTTGAGGGCTCTTTTGATTCGCACGACGTTGAGTGTCCACCAAGTGGGTGCAGGGCTGTCGTGGGTCATGCCAGACACTACAAAGCTTGCACCACAAGGCGGCGCACACGCGCCGGAAGTGACCTCGTGTCACTCACCTTAAGCCCCTTGGGGGACGGCCACCAACAATCACAAGCGTGGGGATGCCCTTTATTAATGCAACGTCAGAGACGTCATCAATAGTCATGCCTTCCTTGAGTCGCAGGGTCACTAGACGCACACCAGTTTCGCAGATCGCCTTACCCCTAGCGTACAGTTTTTCAAAGGCATGACTTTCAAAAATAACAAGCCTGCCGAAGCCTGCTGCAACTTCCTGTGCTGTTATACAAACTGCCAACCAATGCAAACGTGCTTGAATGGTTTGCTCATGCATATCATGCATCTCGACCAGGTGGCCGTTGATAACGATTCTTGCCCCCAGCAGCCTCAATTCGGCTACGTGCGAGCCTAGCACTATTTCAAAGGTGTGAGCTGCTCGAAGAGTATTTACATGCGTGATTTCTCCCGGGCCCACTACACTTACTACAGCATAATATACTTGCGTCGCTGGGTAAGGGTGACCACTTGGGTGACATATGAGGACCACCGACTTCGGCATTTGCACGTTTGTCAATCCTCCTGCATCAAGTTTCTTTAGCGCCTGCAAGGTGCGTTGCCTTCTACGCCGCTCCAAATCTACCTCCACACCTTCCGTGTCTTCATCACTATCACTCACTACTCCATCATTTCTGCTGTCTGCAACCGCCTCACTAAAGAGATTGGATACAGTCTTAACTGCCGCCACTCTGCCCCTCTCTTTTTCATGCTCATTCTCACTTAGTCTACTACCACCTGCCTGATTTGCGCCGCCATATTGGTGTGCACAGCTCACGTTACCTCCTGTTGTAACACCTTTTTCCCTCACTCTGACTTCGGAAATACCCCGCTTTTCCACCTCACGCATGACCTGAGCAAAAGTCTCATCAGAGACTAGCCCAAAATTGATCTAGCAGTCCATCAACACCCGCCGTTTTGCTAAATCCTGCAGTAGCTGATCAACATCAACATCTCCTTCCATCTACCAACTATTATCTCCTTCCAGCTACCAACTATTTGCAACAGCAATTAATTCTGACAATTAGGTACTGAAATGATAAGCGTGTAACACTTACGCAGGTTACAATCTACTGTTGGATGACAATACAAACAATGGTTACAATAATAACTTTGCACTTACGAGCCACTTCAGGGCCACGTGCTCTTAGCTGCAACTCCCATTTTAGAAAAAGGCACTTTCTTTGTTGAAAAAACGATGTGAATAACAGAAAAATTTCCCTAACCAAGACACACCTAGTGTGTCGCCCGCCAAGATGAATGATAACATCCAGATAATAAGTATATATGAGCATGGCGACCACTAGACACGTTGCGTCTTTACTGCAAAAGTAGTTTGGCTGTTTTCAGCCATCTGAAGATAAATAACTATGCGACAGAAAATGCTGAAACTTGTTTAATCGGGAGACTTTGGTCGCCTGACAACATAAAAGTCACTATTAATGACACAGCTTGACTTTTATGTTGTCAGGCGACCAAAGTGTCCCGAACCAACAAGTTTCAGCTTTTTCTGTTGCAAATTTTATTTATCCTCACATTGCTGTAAAGACACAACGTGTCCATAGTTGTCGCCATGCTCATATATATATTTTATCTGGATGTTATCGTTTTATTTTGACGGGCGACACACTAGCGTGTGTCTTGATCTACCCCAAAACAAAACTTGTTACGGATTCCCACCAAGCTTTTCGGCCGTGTAAGTCGTGATATCAAACACCAAGCTCTTTCGCCAAGCTAATCCCACCGAGTTATAGTTCGAAGGTAAAATGAAATATATGAAAATTGCTTACTGCGCAATTTTCAATTATTTCATTTAAGGTTTGAAGTATTAGTCGGTGGGATTAGCTTGGCGAAAGAGCTTGGTGTTTGATATCACGACTTCACACGGCCGAAAAGCTTGGCGGGAATTCTTAACAAGTTTTGTTTTGGGGGTCGATATCAGAATTTTTTAGTCCAAATTGATGAAATCCTTTTTTTTCTTAGTAATTATGAAATGAAAACGCCAACCTAGTTTTCCGGTCCATTTCTTTTTCTTCTTTTTTTTCATTAGATTTTGAGGAAAGCAGTCACCTTTTTTTTCATTTGATTAGCATTTTTATCAAGACACACGCCAGTGTGTCGCCCGCCAAGATAAAACGATAACGTCCAGATAATATGTATATATGAGCATGACGACAACTAGACACGTTGTGTCTTTACAGCAAAGGGAGTTAGCTGTTTTCAGACATGTGAGGATAAATAACAATGCGACAGAAAAGGCTGAAACTTGTTTGATCGGGTGTTAAATACTGGCTTCGTGATCCCAGTTAAATTGTTTAAAAATAAAAATCAACAATTGTCACTTCGTTGCTTCAACTTTCCTACAACATGGTTGAAAAACAAACTCCCAAGTGAACAACAATTTATTATCTAAAAATACTTTATTCTACAAATTGAGCACGGCAGCTCAAAAAGAAACAGGTATGAATAAATTCTACAATCAAATGGTTTTAAATCCAACAATTCTAAGTCTGCGCGTGACAGTATAGCTGAAAAGGAAAATTATCAAACAAATTTTAAGAAAAAAAATGAAAAATAAAATTCACAAAATTTTTAGTCAGAATTATTATGTTCGTTTGTTGCATAACAGTGAACTTGTACCGGGGGATGGCACATGCACTCCATAAATTATCAGTAAAGGCGGTAGCCTTTACCGTAAGGTTTGACCTCGGTCTCCCATGTTAAAGCGGAAATTTCGATGCTTAATTTTTCCGTCGTCTTCCTACATTTTCCACTGAAATTTGATATATGAGCTTTATGGAACTTGGCCAACACTTGTACTAACTTTTATTAATTTCCGATTTGTCAAGCGTAGAACTGGACTTGAGCTGGAATCGTGATTTTCATTTTTGGCTTGTTGTTGTTGGCACGACACGTTTCTGCTACGCTGTCTACAGATGAAACTATTTGTCCTATAAAGCTGGTTCTTGGCTCATTTTACAGGTATTGCTCTGTAGATGTGCCCTCTCCATAAGGACTTTGCTAATTGGTCAAGTGATTTAGGGGTTTCGGAGCTCTAAACGACCAGATTGATTGTTTTACATTGTTTAAACATTGTTTTTATGCAACAATGCCAATCAGCAAACGCCATATGCATGGCATCGCATCGGCTGAAGTTTAAGCAAATGCTAACAATGTTGGTGAGCCAACAATTCACCCGCACGTGAAGAGGAAGCATTATTCTTATTACCAATTGATTTATCTAATGATTTCACGTTACCCTCCCATGTTAAAGTTAAAATGTCCGTTGCACATTTGACTTGCCGTCCTATATTGCAAATAACGGACAAAGCCGCTAATACAGAACTGCGGACTAACCAAAAGAAAGACTTGCACTGTATGAGCGAGCGAAGCGAGCGAAATTCAGTGCATTTGTAACGAGTACGCAAGACTTAGACTGATTGATAAAGATGCAAAACTTTAAAAAAATAAACTGTATGGTATGCCAAAGTAGCACGAATTAGTAAACAAAAACGAACTCGTTTGATGCTTAAGGTAAGATTTAACTGATTCGAAGTCAAAACAGCAAAGGAACACAAATAAACTTTCCTGTAAGGTTTCAGATACTGCAGTGTTGCTGTACTGTTTCGTCCACGTGAAACCTTACTGCTGTATACAACTTTTACACACGTAAATACAATTAAAGTCATGCCCAAACAAAGGAAGAAAAATGTAAGGTTACACATTCGACCACTTTCTTGGCTAAATTTGTTCAGTGTTCTTCAGTCACGACATCTACTTTTCGTTCATCACCTTACTGATGATACATATAGCATTTTTCAAGATTTTCAAGCCCTTTTCCAGGCATGGAATTACATTATTACTTTTCAGGGCATTTCTAGATTTTCAAAGCCTCGCACGAACCTTCAATTACGTGTAGAGCTGTTGTAAACCCATTAACACGGTTATGTTTTAAGCATTTTCCAGCGATGTCGTGTAGCCAAGTAGAATGAACCAATCATTAACTGAAGTATCGTGTGCAAAAATAAAATGGGTAAAAACATTTGAATACAGCAGTAAGGTTTCACGTGGACGAAACAGTACAGCAACACTGCAGTATCTGAAACCTTACAGGAAAGTTTATTTGTGTTCCTTTGCTGTTTTGACTTCGAATCAGTTAAACTTTACCTTAAGCTTCAAACGGGTTCGTTTTTGTTTACTAATTATACTATACATCGACGTATTTTTTAGGCTTTTGGATGACAAAGGTGCCATAATATTTACTCGTTATCCAGGCGTCGTTTTTTTTTAACATTGGCTGAGCAAGCGAAGCAAGCGAATGCTTCATTAATAACCTTTTCGTGAACTTCATTTCTTTTCCTCCAGCTACCTTGAACAAATGATCGATTCTTTGCCAATTTATTTCCATACAACTAAGAATTTTTCGAAAGTTAATGTGGAATTTATACCTGTATGTTTGGGTAGCACACAAAATGTGCATTCGTAGTCATTCGTAAAAGTCTGTTGTTTCATCGTGCCGTACTCGTTTTGTTTGGCCAGTCATCCATTATTCCGTTAGGCAAATTAACTACAATCGCCACATTTTGGTCGTTCGTTAAGTGCCAATTTAAATTCACGTGTGGTGGTTGGCAGAATAATTTTTTTTTAATGCAACTAGGTAACCGTTGTTTTTAAAGTTGCTGGTGAGGTCAGTTTAAGAATAAAAAGAATGAATATTCCACAGAATTTCAACTCATAAAATGTAGGCTACCTATTAAAATGTGCTGCATTTTAATTTCGTAATTTTCCAGTCAGTGGGATTGCCACCAAAGGTAGAACTCATTTGAATCTCTCAGTACATAAGTTCTGTGGAGGCTAAGCAGGTACACAGAATCGGATTCGGAGGCATTTCTGGGAATGTGCTGCACGGGCTTCGAAGGGGGGGGGGGGGGGGGCTGGGGGGGGGACCGGGCGGGGAGCAAGAGGATATAGGGAAGCGCCATAAGATAGACTGTTTTTAAAAAATAGGCGTGAACTTAAAACGTTTTCCTGCAAACTAGGGATGCATTTTCAAACGAATTCCTATCAAAATTTCAAAACAAATGTTTTTTTTTAACAAGACCAACTTGTAGTGGGGGCTCCCCAGGCTCCTGGGTGGCCCAATCCGACACCGTCTTCGGTGTGTATTTCTTTTATTTATTAAGTGTAAAGGATGCTACAAATAAGACGCACAAACAAAAATTACATAAAAAGATGAATTTTCCTGTTGTTTAATAGAATGCATTCCTCTGTTGCGTATGTCTTCAGCTCCCCCCCCCCAAAAAAAAAAAATGTTTGGGACGAGGCGATCACTTATAATTTTTTCTGGATGGGGGGGGGGGGGAACAAGTTGAATTTTGGTAGTCTGGATTTCAGCGGAGAGAGGGATGTCATATGTCTCATGTACATGCATTAATTCATAAATGAAAATAGTGGTTGTTATGATGTGTAGCTTATGAGTTTGGTTTGTTCAGCCTCTAAATGAAGCGAGTAACTTTTTATCCAATCTGCCGTTTTATTGAAGTGTTTAAATTTGATTGCTACAATCATGCCTATTATGTAGGACACGGTTTTATTATATTCAGTCAAACCTACGCTAATATAAACTACGAAAACGCTGTTTTCTCCCTGGCACGGATTTCTGAGGTGTCACAGTTTTGTTACATTCACTTAAACATCTACATATAAATTGAGAAGACTTTTTATTTCCATTGAATGCGGAAAAAAGGAGAGGGCAGATTCCTTTAAATGAGCAACGATAATCCTTACTCCTAGGCCTGGCATAGAGTTAAGTGCATGATTTCTTTGGCTTTTATTGATTGTTGGCTTTCCTTCAAAGCACCAAGAGAGCACACCATTTAGTTATTACATTCAGCTAAAGCTACGTAAATGCTGCAAACATTATTTTATAACGGGATGGTGGTTAAAACACGAAAGTTACGAACCAGTCGTAATTATACTTAACACTGAAGTAAAGCCACCCCCCCCCCCTTCCTTTTGCGTGTCCTAACCTAGCTCTTCCCCCTTCGTATCACGGCACACCGATGCATTCGACCCACAATTCCACTGTACTGAAAGTTTAGTTAGGCCTGACAAAATTCGGATGCAGTAACTGATATCTACACCTCAACAAGTTATGATTCCATTAACAACCAGTTGAGTAGCCAACAGCCATTATGTCATGGCAAGACGACGGAGTATATAGGCCTACTCACAGCCCTACTTCATTAGCTCCTGGTTATGGGTATACCTACGCTACGGTAAAACATGCGCTGCACTATCTCAACCTACCTAAACCTAGAATAATCTGACATTCCCAGGACATACGGCACAACAGAATGCAGTTCTCTCTCCACCGGTATTATTTTGGTATTCTATTAAAGCACAATTCCACATTATTTACTGTTTTTTGAAGAGCTAATCGAGGATTGGTCCCGTTCACAACTAGGCGCCATGTTGGATCTGCACGTCGTCGGCGTTAGCGTGCGGCCAAAGTTAAAAAAAAATTGAACTCTCGTTGCATCGCGTTGCATTCGCCCGATGGCATCGATTTTCGCTGCACGGGAGCAAACGTTTCGCATGTAAAGATATGTAAAAGCCAAGCGACGTTGTACGACGTTGCGCGACGTCGCAACGCATGAAAATAAGCTCTGTCTGGTCAGGGCTTGAAAGCCTCTCCAGACAGAAGGAAATTTCATGCGAAGCTATGCGTAACTACGTGCCTACATGGTCAAAATTGCAGCAATCGTGTGGTTGGTGTTGCGTTAAGAACGAATATTGAAGTCTTTTTTACACCATACCACGTCGGCGTGCAGCCGTGAGCAGCCAGTCTGGTTAGGGCTTAAAAGGCTTCTCCAGACAGAAGGAAATTTCGTGCGAAGCTCTGCGTGGTTACGTGCCTACAAGGTCAAAATTGCAGCAATCGTGTGG
>JAHWFP010262744.1:166529-225853 GCA_023313725.1 Lithobius niger
CTGCGTGGTTACGTGCCTACAAGGTCAAAATTGCAGCAATCGTGTGGCTGGTGTTGCATTAAGGACGAATATTGAAGTCTTTTTTACACCATACTGCATCGGCGTGCAGCCGCGAGCAGCCAGTCTGGTTAGGGCTTAAGGCTTCTTATGTGGCCGAGATACGTAGGAACGAACCAGTGTGAAGTTTGCACAAAAATGTGATTGAAAAATATAATTTGGTGGCGCATGGACATACACATGGTGTACGTGGTTTGTAAGTTTAATTCCATACGATCTAGAAACTGTTGTTCATTCTAATTAACTTCTTAAGGATTTCAGGATGGTTGTGAGCAAAGATTGGATTGATTTGTTATTAAGTTGTAGCAAATTGAAAGGGAATATGACCTGGACATTAAAAGAATTGCAATCGTTGGTGAAGTCTGCTTTTACGTTCTTGAGTTGGGTGGAAAGAACAACTTTATTTTGTTAACTGCATGGATTTTTAACAAGTGGTTGGAGATATGGGTTAAAGTTGGGGACGTATTTTCTGATAAACTATGTTGGAGGGAATTGGTAGGTTTGAGGGTTTTAATTTGTCTGAAGGAAAGTGGAGCAGTTGCACGGGTACTTAAGTGCACAACAGTGATCCTCATTCATGTTTTATTTCAGTACAGAGATTTTTGTTTTTGCAGTTGTTTGAAAAGTTGGAGATGGTAAGAAGAAGCAACCATCAACACCATATGGTCTACTTATAAGCACAATGATGACAAAGTCAGTATTATTTTTCAGTAGAGTACAAGCTTTTTCTTGTTTACTGAATTTGACGGAAGGAGGTTGGGGACTTGTGACGGGATTAAGGCAAGGGTTAATCGTCTAACTGTAAAATCGCATTATTGGAACAGCGTATACTGTATAACAGTATAACAGAATATCGTCTAACACGAAATTCGTTTAATGGAATATCGTATAAATGTCCCTACCTCGCTCGGTGCGGGCATTCATATAACATCATAAATTGCAAGTATATTATCGCCCAGTTGGACATTTATTCATTATACGATATTCCATTTAATTGATTTTCCATTATATAATATTCCATTTAGATGATTTTCCAGATTTTTTATTTATGCAAATATTAGACATTTATCCCATTGGACGATTTTCCAGTTAGACTTTTGCCCGATGCCCCACGGCATTCATAGTGAGGTCACAATAGTTTTTCACTGTGATGAAGTCATAAAGACTTGCTACTGGCTTCAACTGGATTGCTAGTGTGCTGGCTGAACTTTTTATATATAACAGAATCCATGCCATCTGTATAACTAGCCTTTTTCTGCATCACTTGGAGAAATTTCACTAAAGTCGTGCAACTAAAAGAATGACTCGGCGCGCATGGAATATCGCCCATTTGGCCTGCAGGATAGGTGCACCTTGGCGACACACGAATTCAGGCGAGTTCAGACATTCAACTTCGTTAGGAAAGCTCACTAAAACTTAACACAGAGATAGTGTAAAACATTGTAAAGTATTTCGAATCTAGGGTAAGTGAATGTAGAGAGTTTAGAACTAACACCGCAGACAGAAAGTATCCAGTGGCTGCTACTGGAGTGTCATGAAACTTGGTTATGCGTCTCATGGTAGGTGTGCTACACCTATAGCTATTCCCAGCAACTGCTGTAGAGAAGCTGGGAAAAAATGACCATGCCTATCGCCCATTTCACAGCCCAATTCTTTCAACACGTCAATAATAAGACGTATTAGTGTAGACATTCCGGCATAAACAACTGCCTATTCTTAAGAAAGTGTTGGCAGACGAAAAGAACACTTGTGGTCTTCTGGAAAATGGATATCAGCCGTGCTAGAAATCTTGGTAAATAAAAAAAAACATAGTTTTCTTACTTGTGTTACTTCCCAACTGATGATTATAACGTATTACAGGTTAAATTTGCAAGGGTAGCCATAATTGTATCAACACAGAGACACGTTAAGTCTGAGATTTTCTTAAATGCTGACCCGTGTGTGGGACCCGGAATTCCGGAAATCCGGATTCTAAATTTTATTTAAAAGTGTCTGAAATAATTCGGAATTGTGGTAACGTGGAGACTCTTGATATTCTGAAATACGGACGTCTGCAAAGAACGGGAGTTACCATAAATTACATCCCTGCCTCGCTCCCACTGCCACGCTCACTGCAGCTATACATATAACATCAGAAACCACTACCATATTAGTGTCAAAATAGACCAGAGTTAGTGTAACTCTGTGTAACCACAACTTCGGATTATTTCAAACACTTTTAAAGCAAATTAAGAAACTAGAGTTACTGTAATTCTGGTTTCTACACGTAGATCAGTATTTAACAAAATCCCAGAATTAACATGACTCTATGTCAGTACATGTCCGCGCTCCATTTACAAGTGGGCATAAGGGTTGGGGAAGGGGCATACCCTAGTTTGTCAGTTTTTTTTTTGTTTGTAATCATATTGCAACGTTGAGAGATTGTGCGCAACGATGCCCAGTGGACGAGATTTCGTTTTATGCTTAGAGCTAGTTGTTTTAGTAACAAGGGTTGTAATGAATGGCCGAGAGTGCACCTCCAAACTCTACCAATAACTCGTTTTGAACACATCTTTAATCCACATATGTGGAATAAAGATGCATTCGAAACGGGTTAAAGGGACTCGGAATGACATGGTCACATCAGAAGTAAAGCAGATCGTATCCTAGTAAAGTGAGTCCACATTCATAGGTGGATCGAACACGCTTTGCTTCACTTCATTTCAATTCACTGGGTGCAAACGTAAATTTGGGTATAATTCAGAATTAGCAACAATCTTCAATAGGTGGCAATCGAATTTCGTTTACTGTTTACTCAAATGCACCTTACATAAACAAGGTACTTGTTCACTAATTTTCAAGGAGGGTTTATATACCTGCCTCAGTCTATTATAAAATTTTTTTAATAACCATTTATGAGCTGGTGGCACCACGGTGTGTTAGCCCAAGCACCTATCCGTTAACTAAGTGACAATGGCATGTCAGGTGAGTCATTGTGAAACTAGGAATAACTCCCTTTTGGCAAGCTTTCCATCTTACACGCAGAACCGGTTTCAGCAAACTAATCCGGATTCGACGCACATTTCTCTCAATTTGGAATCTGATTCCGAGTTAAAAGCCTGCGCTTGGATTGCAGTATAATAAAGATTCGACCTTTCATAATCAGCTACCTACTTTAGTTAAATTACCAAATTCATTTACTACAGTAAATTAACAGTATTCGTAACATCAGCTTTCCTCTACAGGGACACAAAAACCCAATAGCTGTGTACTAATGCAAAAACTTATAAAATAGGAAGAAAAACAAGAAGACGATTTTTAAAAACCATTTTTATTGGTCTAGTCAGAATTCAAACTTTACAAACCCACGAGAATAGATTACAATTAATAATTAATAAATCCTTCCATCATCCCAGGTTTTCGAAGCTTGAATTTGGAATTTTTTAGTGATTCAAGCCTAGCTTTTGTTCTTTTTAACGCAGTTACAGTTATTTGAAAATCCAGGGTGTTTCGATGGTTTACATATCCATTTGCATTGTTTTGCATTTTCTTTGCAAGCCGTGTGACTGTTTACTCTTGGCTCCCATATATTGTCATCTATGGTTTTGCAAATGTCCACCATGTTCGCTGGAAAAAACATATGATAGAATAAACATTTAGTGAATAAACCATATTCAATTTTGAACAAAGGTATGAACATCGTTTTAACTAATCTCGTCCAGCACTTTCAGTGGGTATAATGACAAGTCGATAACTTAAACCTTTTTTTTTTAGGAAAAACGGAAAACAACAGTAAGAAAGGGAAATACTATCACATAAATTCTCCTAAAGAAACCTGGTAACTAATGTTGTTCAGAAAACTACAACATTTATGTCGTCAGCTGAATAAATATTTGGGTATATTTATTTAAAGCCCAACAACTGGAAAAAAACGAAATTTTCTGTATGCATCGACTTTTTGAGAAAAAGCCACAAGAAATAAACTCCATTTTTTTAATAACCTAGTGTTAGGTTAAACTAAAACAAAAAGTATAAAATTCAGTAATATAAAAGAAGCCAGCTAAAATTTGACAGGTTGATAACATTTTAGTGCAACAAATCGTTTTACAATCCTGTGCATAACTAACGTGTTAAATGATACAAAGAATTAGTTTGAATACCACTTGGTGTGATGAAAAAGTATGCTGCGTTTGGAAGACTTCTGTGACAGGCATTTGTTTATGTAATTATTTATATCCTTCTTAATGTACTAAACCAGTTTGTAAGATAACTAAATTAAATTTCCTTGAAACCAATTCTAACTGATTCGACCAGTGTTTGTAACATAGCACAGGGAGTAAAATAATGATGCCTGGAATCTCGCAGTGCTGAAAGTGCTGTACCGCGTACTTTAGAACTATTTGGTACAAATGAAAGCCCAGCTTCAAGCTTGGCACAAAAGACTGGGACAAGCTGACTAAGTTTTGGCGTCGGTGCACATTTGAGGTCTTTTTTTTTTAGCAAATTAAGTGTAAGTGGATCGAACGTCACTTTCAGTATTGGTAAACTGCAGTTATTTTTCAGTTTCTGAGTTAGTCTGCTGAAAACTGCAGTTATTTTGCAGATTTGGTGTTATCTTCTGGAACTTTGCATTACCTGCAGTGTAACTGCCATTATTTTACATGTTTTTTTTTCAGTTGCTGTTAATGTGCACTTTTCATCCATTTCTTCATTATCGGTAAAATCTAATTTTTTCGATAATTTTGCCAAAAATTGACGTTCAAATACACAATTTTACCATTTTTTCTACTGCTTTCGAATGGAGTTCATTTTAGCTCGTTGGCCACAAGTCATTTATGAAAACCAAAAATGTTCCAAATGGCAGCAGCTAGATATTTTTTCTGTAGAAGCAACTAATAATTTTTACGCCATCCCCCCTCTCTCCAAAAAAACCCCTACTTTCACAAATCCCAGGCGATACAATTTACGTCATCTCCCTCCTTCCACCCAAAAAAAACCTATACGGGCAAAACTGCATAAACAAAGACACACAGTCTCTTCCCTACAACAATCTTCTATAGAGAAAGGAAGGTGACACGTGATCAATTCCAAAATAGACAAAAAGAGCAAGAAAATTATCAACAAATTAACGAAACTGAAAATTTTTTGTAAGCAATGTCCTGTAATTCTTAAATTAAGTTGAACTAAAGTTTGCTTAGCGTCCAATTTTTAGAAGAAAAAAAGAAAATAACTATTCGGTATCGGATTCCCAGTATTCGTTTAACATATCAGTATCAGATCGGATTGGCAAAAAGTGGATGTAACACGGAAAAACAAGCATTTGGGACAAAATAACTGAAAAACTACGGTCATTTTATTTAAAGCATAATTTAAAGGTAGTGATGCGGTAGTCATCATATTGCCATAACATCAACTAGTACAAAACTTTGCAGGTGGTGGTCCCAAGGCCAACATGAACATTTTTAAAGTAAGGATGACTTACCTGGATTTTTTTTAAAAAAGGAGCCATGATACTGTTGTATAATGTTAGTCAATATTGTTACAAATAGATTTTACCGAATAATTTGTTCAGAGAATTCGGTAGCTGACAATTAAAATTAATGTAAATCTTTTCCATTCCCTATTTAATTGATCACTAATCGAGCTCATTTGGCTTCTTGTCCTGTTTATTAATGAAAATTTTGTCATCGCCAAATGCTGATCACTCTACGTGACTCTTAGGCCAAAAAAAATCAGTGCAATTAAAAAAAAAACGTATGAAAAAAAACTACATGGACCTGCGGAATGACAGGCTTAAAATGCGCGGAGGGGAAGGGAGAGCCGCGTTGGCACACCGAGTTTCATGATACCCACATTGCTGGTTTTCTGCCATTTTAGTGTTATCGTAGTTGTACCTAACCTTCCCAGCAGTCTAACTAGAGTTATTTTGCAGTTTTTAAATTATCTTGTTGAATTTCACATAAACTGCAGTTTAATTACAGTTTAAAAAAGTTTTTTTGTGGTTGCCTTAAATAAATTTTCCACTTCCGGTTCCTTTAGGAATAGGGCATAGGTCCCAATTTGAGACATGTGCGGGCAATTAATTCATGGTGAATGCAGAAAACAGCTTGGAAATCGGTCCACAACAGCACAGCTATGACCAAAACAAATTAGTACAAATGTTTGCTTTGTTGCATAAAATAATATCATGAGCAGTTCTGTGAATTGGTTGATTGCATGTAATTATTACAGTAGAGAATAGCAAAAGTAACGAAATTGATAAGGGTTCGCCTAGCACATGTTTGTAGCACATGTAGCACCCTGGCATTCGGCCTAAAGGAACCGGAAGTGGATACTTTATTTAAGATGGCGGGGGGGGGGAGACAACCCTGCGTGATCTCAATACTTAGTGCCCTAAGTGTAAACAAAAGGACTTCTTTCTTTCTCACCGATTCCCGGGAAGGGATGTACCATTCACTAGTTGACTCAGTATGTTTATATGGCATCAGCACATTTTTCGAAACATGTTTTCGAACCTCCACATGTGGTTCAAGGTCGGCTGTTCTCAACTGTAATATTTAAAATAAAATTAACTAATTCACACAACTACTCATGATATTATTTTACGCAATAAAGCCAACCTTTATACTAATTTATTTTGGTCATAGATCGTGCTGTTGCGGACCGATTTCCATGCTGTTTTCTGCATTCGCCATGAATTAAATGCCCGCACATATCTCAAATTGGGACCTATGCCCTATTTCTAAAGGAAGCGGAAGTAGAAAATTTATTTAAGGGGCCCAGGGTGGGGGAACCCCTGGACGATCTCAAAACGTGGCCCCCTCTGTGTTCACCAATGATCTGTTGTTGTTTGGTGGCCAAACCAAATCATGCGGTTGCTAAATCCACTCGGTTGATATTTTTGACTTACCCTGCATAATACTGAGCAGGCGGCCAAGTCACCGGCCACGCCATTCCGTCTTACAATCAAGTACCCCACCCTGTAGTGCCATCTGTTGACGGGATTCGCCTTCAAATTCGGGTTGGGACACTTTTCCAACGTCTTCGAACAGATGGCGCACTTACCAAACCTGCCATGTCGCCGTCTATTGACGGCCTTGGACTACAAGTTTGGGTTATAAACACTTTTTCCAAAGTCTTCGCAGAGATAGCGCCACTTACCCGACCTGCCGCACCGTTTTGGGGTTCGTTTTTTGGTATTGTTGTGGTACCAAACCAGCTAACAAAGTTTTAGTCGCGTGGACTGTGCCATTGTCGGCGTTTGAGTTAAAAAAAAAACTAAAAAAAAAAACAACTCGTGTCTACTAAACCAGACAACTTTAAACCAAACGACGATTGGTTCTTAATTTCGAATGCGTCTCGAAATTGGCAGCCTGATACGATGGAAAGGTGCATGTATTTCCTAAATGTTCACTTCCAGAAAGGAGTTGAATTGTTTTTAAGTAGGCGGCAGCAATCGTTGGTTGCACCAATGTCGCCATGCACGGTACCGAGTGAATTGTTTCAAAGGATTAACTTAAACATAGGGTTACTTGCTTACTGAATGCTGGATTTCTCAGGGCTTTTGTCAGCCTTCAGTCAAACATACGCATGGACTTTTCCGGGGCTGCACCAAAGGGGAAATGTCACGGAGCGGTGTTTTCGGGGGGTGCAGGAGAGAGTGCCAGGGCAAGTGTGTCTGGCGGGCAATGCGCGCCACCGAAGTGAATTGTTTCAAAGGCTTAACTTAAACATGGGATTACTTGCTTACTGAATGCTGGATTTTTCAGTGATACGGTTTTTTTAGCCTTTAGTCAAACACACGCCAGCTACTTTTCCGGGGCTGCGCCAAAGGGAGAACGTCACGGGCCGATGTTTTCAAAGAGGGAGAGGCGGGCAAGCATGTATGATGGGAGGGGGCCGGAGTGTGGGGATTGGGGGGTTAAAGTAATTGTGGGGGGGAGGGCATATGTGGGAACCATTCGCTTGTTCGGTCTTCGGTTTGATAAATTTAAAACCAAAGACCAAACACCTGGAGAGAGGCGGGGAGGGGTGCTCAGCACGTGCACGGGCACAACTAGTTTGTAATATAGGACGGCAAGCCAATTGGACAACGAACACTTTAGCTTTAACACGGGAGAATGACGTGAAATCATATAAATCGATTAGTAATAAGGATAATGCTTCCTCTCCACGCGAGGGTAAATTGTTGTCCTACCAGCATTGTTAGCATATGCTTAACGCTTTCCGTCTAGCGTTTGCTGATTAGCATTGTTGCATAAAAACAATGTTTAAAACAACGTTAAACAATAAAACGGATGGTTCAGGGCCCATAACTCCGGAACGAGACGACCAATCGAAATTTCTGTTTCTATAAAGGGGACTTTTTCGGAAGTAGATCTTTCAAATGTGCTAAGAACCAGCTTTCTACGATAAACGGTTTGGTCTGTAGAGTCAACTGTATAAACGTGTCCCACAAGGATCATCATCATAAGACAAAAATGAAACTCACGATTCCAACTCAAATCCAGATCTCCAATATGACAAATCGGAAATTAATAAAATTTGGTGTTGGCCAAGTCCGTAAAAGCTCACATGCCAAATTTCAGTAGAAAATGTTGAAAGAAGGCGGAGAAATTAAGCATCGAAATTTCGGATTTAACATGGGAGACCGACGTCAAACCTCACAGTAAAGGCTACCGCCTTTACTAATAAACAACAGTAAATCTAAACAACTTGTACAGATAGTAAATATAACATGGTGAAAGTACTCCTTTCGGAGGGACACATTCTTTCCATTACAATTTGTTTATCCATACTGATTAACTAATAACAAAGTCGTTATCTGTTAATTTCGTAAATGAAACAAAATTTTAAGATAGTATTTTAGTACTTTGGGCCAATGCTTAACGTCACAGCAAATTAACGATGTAGGACTTACCCTCCATGCCCGCCAGAAGCACCTTCCATGCTTTTTTCATTTCTGTAAGATAAATCGTATTTTTTTAAATGCCTGATGCAGAAAAAATTCCATTATAACTTAGATCTTGTGCTGAAGAACATTTTTCTTCAATACCGTAAGTTAGATTTATTCTTTTTTTTTTTCAGAAATCTAAACCAACCCTAAATTTCGTTTCTCAGTTTCGTTATTCACGTAATTTAGGTGCCTGATCAACTTTATGAATGGGGCAATGTAATGGATGGTTGCTACCCCTACCTGCTCTGGTAATTAACACTGCCTGAAAACGAAGTGCAGTTTTTGTTTTAATGGGCTTAGGCAGTAAGTAATGATGCAATTCTCCAATTCACCGATAAGAAAAAAGGTAAAAGGCCGGACAATCACTTTAATCGCTTCTCATTGTTTTCGTGCACGTGTAATGTCTTATTTATTTATTCAATCTTACTGGAGCCTACAAGCCGCAAAGCTACACACTCCTTCTAAAGGATAACCCTACCTTAATGCTAATCTTAAAACTAAACTAAATGCCAAACAACCAACATAATGCCAACGTAATGTCTTCGCTACGGTGCCTAACAATTCCTGGTGCACGTGCTAAGGATTGAAAACTATCGTCCAAACTGTTGATGGGTAAAATGAAACTGGCAGCTGGAATCGATGCTATGGCTTATTTAATTCGCAGATGAAGGCTTTCAGACCTGAGCTCCGGGCAAACAGGAAAACGGGTCCGGGCTGCGTTGTGCCCGGGAACCATGCTTGAGCAGGCCAATTTTCAAAACGGTGCATCCAGTGATTTGAGCCATGGGATGCGCTGATTGAGTGAGCGAAGCGAACAAAAACCAACGTTTTCAGCTAGTGTGTGCAAAAATTGGATTGAAGAAACTTAATTCGGTGAAACATCCAGAATATTGGAAATGATGCATCTAACACTAGCCGTGCGTGGCGTGGACTTCCTATATTTAGTAAATAATTCTGTTGTCAAGTCACAAAAAATAGTAATGCCGGTGTGTTCACTGCAGCAATGGCCAGTTTTATTCGTTTTCCATAAGACCGTATCTTTTTCGATTGTATGATTGCCATGAACTAAATGTAACAGCAACGTTGTGGTATATAAATATTACAGGAAAGCTTGTTCGTGTTCGTTTTCTCTTTTTATTTCGGTTCAGTTTAACCATACCTTAAGCATAAAACAAATTCATTTTTATTTTCTTATGTGTAATGCTTAGATCTGATAGTAGGGTAAAATACCATATTAAGTCAGCTAGTCCCCCCACTTCCGGTCACCTGATAAAAGTGGGGGTAATGATGCACTTCCGCTCGCCTGATGAAAAGTGGGGGGTAATGGCGTCCTTCATCAATCTGGAGGACTACCTTTTTTCAGGCTTTCATCGATCTGGAGGAGGGTTGCTACGATACCACTTCCGTTCACCTGATAAAAGTGGGGGTAATGATGCACTTCCGCTCACCAGATGAAAAGTGGGGTTCATCAATATGGAGGACTACATTTTTTCCGACTTTCGTCGATCTGGTGGGTAGCTACAATACCACTTCCTCTCCCCTGATAAAAGTGGGGGTAATGATGCACTTCCATTCACCAGATGAAAAGTGGGTGAGAAGAGGAGGGTTAAAACCTTTTTTTTATCGTATTCATCAAGATGGTGGAGAGTGGAAAAGTACCTTTTACTACCTTTCATACGTTTTCGTTGATCTGGACCTCCTATTACGTCACTTCCGGTCACGGTATCAAAGTGGGGGTTAATGGTATAACTTCCATTCACATGATGGGGGTCTGAAAGAGGGTACAACCTTTTTTTGTCGGGTCTCATTTTATCCCTTTCTTCTATCTGGAGCAGGGCGAAAAGTGCTTTTTGCTACATCATATCGCTGTTTATCGGATGAAAAAAGAGAATTAAAAAAAAGAAATGGATTCTTGTTCTTTTATCCTCACTGGCAAAGACTCAAGAACAAGAATTCATTTCTTTTTTTAATTCTCTTTTTTCATTAATTAATCAATTAATCTTTTTTTGACAATTAATCTAAATACTCCGATTCATTTGGACCCTGAAAAAAGGTACGAATTGGCACTTATTAATATAGACACATATAACAGCATATACAACATCGATTCAAAAAATAATGAAATTAAATACACCGCAGATGCTGGTATACCTTGGCAGAAAGTGATAGTCACCCCCGGAACTTACGAAATTGTAGATTTGAATAAATTTCTCAAAAACTCGATAGATCAAAATGGTCATAACAGAAGCTATTTCGATTCTTCCGAACGTAAACACTTTAAGAACCAACTTGATAATTAATGATTCAAAATACGGAATAGCCTTTACGGGTGGAAAGAGCTTGGCTCGAGTTTTGGGATTTCATTTAGGAACCTACTTGAGGAGTCGAGAAAGTCAAAACACCGTTGAAATAATAAATATTAACACGATTTTTGTGCATGTTGACATCGTTGGAAATTCTTACGTAAATGGTGACACGCAACCCACTTTATATTCGTTCTATCCAAATTCGCCTCCGGGTTTCAAAATCATCGAGTCTCCACATAATTTAATCTATTTACCCATTACTATGAACTTCATCAGAAGTATACGACTGTGGCTTACTTCTCAGACCAACGAACCGTTGAATCTGAATGGCTAGACCCTCACGGTTCGACTTCATTTAAAATCTAAAATATAAAAAAAAGGACAAGATGCTCGTGTTTGGAAAAAAAGGAAAAGGATTCTTTCGTAAAAATTTTAATAATAATAAAAACACGAGCAGTTTAACACCTAGAAACAAAGTTTTCATCAAATTTATAACAACGGCTAGAAGATGAGTGTCGTAGAAGACTATTTAAAAATCAACGAACCTTTATTGTATGACTCGTCGATCGAATCTTACACCTATCACGAATATAATCCCATTGTCGGTACGAATCTCAACAACGTAAATTCTGAAATTTGAATACACGTGAAAAACCAAGATTTATTTTTGCACATTGCCAACAGTTACCTCTTGATTAAAGGCAGGTTGCTAAAGCACGATGACTCGGCTTAAGCCGATGTTGACGCAGCGACGTTGATTAATAACGCTCCTGTCTTCCTGTTTTCTAATATAAAATACCATCTAGGTGATAAATAACTAGACGAGTTAAATTGTCTGGGATTCGGTACCCTAATGAAACGGCTGCTCTCTTACGGATCGGCGTAACAGCCGGCATTGCTCGGTCAGTGCTGGGCATTGGATAGTGCAGCTTCTGTCGCTGCTGATCTAACCGACAACTTGGGTTTCAAACAGCGGCACGCGTCCATCATCGTTGAAACAACTCCCAAAGGAAGTTTTACATTCGCCATCCCCTTGAAACACATCATGGGATTTTTCGAAAATTACGACAAGCTAATTTATGGAGCTAAACACGTGCTCACTTGCATGAGTACCAGCGATACAAATGCCATCTTCAAAGCTGCAGCCGCGGCCAATGGTAAAGTTGTTCTCAGTAGTATTTCTTGGCTTATCCCCCACGTTACCTCATCGGACGATCAAAAACTTAAACTTTACAATCTCATAGACAACGGAAATACGGTGGATTTAGGATTTAGACACTGGCCTTACGATAGCTGGGAGCTCCCTCAACATACCAACTTCACCTGGCGCGTGCTTACTACTTCCGCGGTTAAAAAACCTAGGTGGATAGTTGTAGCTTTTCAAACAAACGGACAGGACACTTTAGGTAGAAATCCGGCCGTGTTCGACCACTGTTCGAAAGATATCCATTTCTCAATCTAAATACTAATTTTGCCACTGGAGAGTACGTCGGCTTGTACAGAATGGCGCAGCAATTTAGGCAGCTGTGTTACGACACCAACGATTTGAGTTTCGACTTGCTTCAGTTCAAGAAAGCCTATCCACCCGTGGTGTTGGATTGCTCCAAACAGTCCGAGAGGCTTCAATCCAGAATCGTGGATGTACAAGTCAAACTGAAGTTTACAGCAGCGGTGCCAGCTAACACTGTCTGTCACGCTCTGCTCATTGGCGACAGGAAAATGAATCGAAGTTGTTTATTAATAAAAAAAAGATATGGCGCTCAAAACTAGATCGTGAAAAAAGAAAGGTGGCTTTTTGCCGTTGGCGTTGCTAGGGCCGATTTTGGCCGGAATTGGTGGGTTGGCGGGAGGGACCGCGGGGTGGTATCTGCCGTAAAAAAGCACAAAAACGACGCACAAATTCTAGCTGAACTCGTGCGACATCATCAAGGTTCCAGCAAGAAGAAAAAAAAAACGAAGCCAAAAAAATTGTCCCGTGGCAAAGGTCTTTACTTAAGACCACCCAAGGTTTAATCGACTTTGATAAACCTTTAACGAAACACGATTTAAACCGATTGGCTAGAGTAACGAAAATTCCGAAACTTAGAGGTACTTTTAGTAAAGACACGCTTCCTTTAAAACTTAATCCTACTGGTGAAAACGGAATCGTAAACTTGGAAGATTTCAATGACGGAGACGGAAGTCACTGGGTAGCCTATTCTATCATTTCTGGCGAACCTTATTATTTCGATAGTTTCGGCAACATGGGTCCTCCACGGTCCGTGGGACCGGGGATTTGGTGCGGGCACTTTTGTTTATTTTTCCTTAGAGCCTTCTCTAAGATCGTAATTACAAAGCCGTTTTAGATAAAATGAAATCTCTTGAAAAGTGACGTGCAAATCCAACTAGAAATAAACGTCTTCTGTATCAAAATCTTCGACCGTGTGTACCGCAATGGCCGAATCTTTTTCCATTTCGTAAGGAATGTTAAAAACGGTAGTCGTAGAATGCGCTTCCCTCGTTTTAGTAATGAGAAAGGTTTTCGTTCCCGCTACGCATTTAACAACGACTTCTACGCTCGGATCGTCGCAGTATAAAATTGCTTTACGAATTAAACCAGAACTTGTACTTATGTAGTTCGCGATAGATCCGGAATTAACGAACCAGTCGATTTCTTTATGCAAAGGGATTTTCATTTAGAAACTGATTATCGTGAAACAATTTTCGTGCACAAATTTCTTCATAGCCGCGTCACTAGGTAAAGTCGGCTCGCTTATGTTTCTAATCGGTTTGTTCAAGGCATCGAAGTATAGCTTCTGATCGTCTTGTATCAAGTAGTTGCTGTCGACGAATATCTTCGTAGCGGCATCATTCGGTAAAGTAGGTTCGCTTAGATTTCTTATCGGTTTGTTAGTTGCATTGAAGTATACTTTTTGCTCATCCTGTAATAGGCAATTCCTGTCAACGAATACTTTTGTCGCCACGTCTGCAGCGTGCCGAGGGAAAGCCACGTCCTTAATTTGCTTCTTCTTTGCGTAGAAATTTCCGTCAGACTCGTCTACGTACAACGTGTTTTTTTTCGATGGTGGAAGTCAATTCGTCGGAGAAGTCGGTTTTAATTTTCTGAACGTCCCTTGTCAGAGTACCGATCTGATAATAATTGATGGCGTCTTCGGGTTCAATAGCGGCTCGTACTTTAGTTAACCTCTTGCTTTGCATATCGTAGTTGTTTTCGGGAGTTAAAACATATCCTAGTCCTGGCTCACCTTTCGGACCGACTCAGATCGCATCATCCTATCTCCCTCTTTTTAACGGTTGTCCAAATTCGTTGACCGACATCTTTTTTTAAACTTTCAAAAAATATTTTATATATACAGGGTGTTCGGAAATTGGTGTCAAATATTTTGAGGGTCCGCTGTGTGATCAAAGATAAGAAGAAAAAGTCCTATAAACATGGGTCCGGAAATGCACTAGTCTTTAGTTACAGCCCCCCCCCCCAGGTTTGGGGTAAACAGTTCTTAAATACCTCGTAATGATTCACCGTTTCCATTCCAAACTCAGGATATGTGCCATATCATACCTGGTATTTCAGTACTTCATAATACAGTATTGGGTCGCACAACTTATCAGAGGGAGAGGTAATTTTCTTATGGGGGGGGGGATCAAACGTGGGGGAAGAGAGGAGTAACTGCTTTGGTCTTGTACTTTAATGAAACAAATTGTACATACCAGAAAAAACACATCGTATCACATTACTGTGTGATTGAAAACAATCGAGAAATGAAACATCATTAAGTAAACAGAAGATGGCTATTCAAAGTTTTACTGAGTATCATTGCATTTGCGGCTCTGCTGCAATTAACTGCAATACGCATCCGCAAAAGACCTCCTCTCCAGAACATTCTGTGACAAGCAACTCAAAAAGATAAATACAACGGAAAACGTAAACTAAACGTAAGCGTTTTATCATAGTAGGTGCTCAAAATGACCCCCCTCTGCCTCGATGCAGTTCCGAAGCCGCTGCGCCATGGACCGACGAACCCGTTCAAAGATTCCAGGGGTTGTGCGAATCTGGTTGAATCCATCCACAATCCTTTGGCGAAGTACATAAGCATTGGGAATTGGTGTACTGTACACGAGTGCCTTTAAGTGTCCCCAAAGATAAAAGTCTAACGGGTTTAAGTCCGGAGATCTAGCAGGCCATGCTATTGGGCCTGCACGTCCAATCCATCTGTCAGGAAAGCTTCCATCAAGGTAATGTCGGGCCAAAAGGCTGAAGTGAGCAGGTGCACCATCGTGCATAAGCCACATTCGTGTCCAGACTGCCAGGGGAACGTCTTCCAGTAGTTGGGGCAAGTCATACTGGAGGAAATGGAGGTAGGTTTCTCCATTTAGGCGTCGAGGTAGAAAAAAAGGCCCTACCAAATGATCACCAACAATTCCAGCCCAAACGTTTAGACTAAATTGTTGTTGATGTCTAGATTGTTGTACCTCGTGAATATGCCATCACGTGTGAAGCCAGCCTCATCTGTAAACAGGATAGACGGCAGGAAATGAGCGTCTGCTCCACATTCATGATTCAGTCGCACACAGAACGCTCGTCGTGGTGGAAGGTCGGCCTCGCCAAGACCTTGGACACGTTGCAAATGGTAGGGGTATAGCAGGTTATGATGCAAAATGTCCCAAATCGTCGAATTACTGACACCCTCTCTGCGTGCAATGCGTCGTGTGCTATCCGATGGATTTTCTGCTATGTGCTGGAGAACTCTGTCTTCCAAGCCAACAGTTCGCACAGTTCTGGGTCTTCCAGCATCCGATGTCCGTCTCCCAAATGAGCCTGTTTCCCGTAAGCGCTGGTGGATACGACTGAACGTTCTAGCACATGGCAAATTTCTGTCTGGATACCTTTGAGAGTAGAGACGTCGTGCTTCCAATGCATTTCCATCTGCAAGACCATACATGTAGTGCATGTCTGCCAGTTAGATGTCTGGATACTCCATACTTAGGGAAGAGAACTACCGAACAGTAAACGTGAACAAAGGATCACAATGTCATCTTTAGATTTAAGTCATCAAGTGATTTAACAAACCCCTGTATTAACAAGAAGTCGTCTGTCAACCCCGAAATATGGACTCTCCAAATGGTGTTCAAGGTCACCTTGTACAGATATGCGAATGTTCAATTTGAATTTGTGATTACAGTACTTTTTCGCATCACAAACGTTGTTGTTTTTGTCAATAAATGTTATTACATTCTGGAAGGGAGATCGTAACAGGGGGATAGCAACTAATGAATGGCAGAGCTTGCCCGCTGTAATGTAACTTTTAAGACTTCTAAGTTATTGTTTTTTAGAAGTTGGGTTTTCAAGGATTTTTGTCTTTAACACTTAAAACTACAAAGAATCTGAGGTGGAGATTTACCTCCAAATCAAAACCAAGTTTATGCGATGATTTTTGTGGAAGCTGGAGCGTTACACAAAGGCAACAAACAAACAAACAAATAAGCAACCAAATTCAAATGTGTGGGTTGAGTACAGTAATGTTGTTCTCGCCGCTTCGGCCAATGAAACAAGTGATCATCCGAATTCTAAGGATTCCCCCACTTTTACGTTTTAAGCTTCTTTGCTTGAAGAGTAGAAAACAAACACATTAAATCCCTCACTTGTAATGGCGAGGATACCCGAATGATAATGTTTGGTGTTCTCCACAGAGATGTACGTACAGGAGTTCTTTTTTTTTTGGAGGGGGGGGCCCAAACTTGGAAAACGATTTAACCTACTTGGTCTTTACACTTTCGATTGTTTTCAATCACACGATGTGTTTTTTCTACAATTTGTTTCATTAAAGTACAAGACCAAAGCAGTTACTCCTCTCTTCCCCCACGTTTGATCCCCCCCCATAAGAAAATTACCTCTCCCTCTCCAATACTGTATTATGAAGTACTGAAATACCAGGTATGATATGGCACATATCCTGAGTTTGGAATGGAAACGGTGAATCATTACGAGGTATTTAAGAACTGTTTACCCCAAACCTGGGGGGCTGTAACTAAAGACTGGTGCATTTCCGGACCCATGTTTATAGGACTTTTTCTTCTTATCTTTGATCACACAGCGGACCCTCAAAATATTTGACACCAATTTCCGAACACCCTGTATAATAAAAGGAATAACCGTGAAAGAAAATGTCTCAACCATCCTGTCTAACGAATCTTTCCAATCTCTTGCAAAAAAACTTGCTGAAAGTTAAAATCGAAAATGGTACAATGATTAAAAATGGTGTAAAGTTTTCATTGTCTCCTTTCGTAGAATTTAAGGAATTAAAAGTTTCGGGGACTCCCGTTGCAGACGAAAAATCAAAATTTAAAGGGTGGATTTCACCTAGCGATCCAGAAACTCAAAAACTGTTGAAAAATCTTAAACGGTACATCTGTACGAAACTAGATATCGATTTTGACGATCAAAAACCCGTGTCTTTGACTACGTTCAATTATCCCAATTCTATGCATTCGGTTTCTTCCTGTTACTCCTCTTGCGAAAAGGCAAACTAGGATAATGGAGACAAACCACTCTGTCTTAGAACTTGGGGGTACGAGAATATTCACAAAACTAAAGGAAAGCTTGATAAAAATGTTATTGACAAACCGTGGTTTAACTTGCCATCTTTCAACGCTTTAAATCTGACGGAAGTCACTGGAAAAATTACCGCGGTGTACGTCACCGACGAGTCTCCCAGAAAAATGAAATTATGGTGCAACGTAGATTTTGGAGTAGCTCATTCCGATACTTCCGAGAAATTTACCGACGAAGACTTTATGGGTTTGGTATCTCCGTAAAACAACAAAAATGCATAAATAAAAAAAAACGCGATAGAAATTAAAAACTACAACTTTTTCGTACCAAAGAAGAAACCTAAAAATCATCCGTTCCTACCTTCGAATATCATATGTCTTATTATAGGCCCCGCAAATTGTGGAAAAACTAACTTGCTGTTTATTTTATCTGTAACGAAAGATGGCTCGACTACGATCGATTATATATTTACAGCAAAACTTTATGTCAACCAAAGTACAAGTGCAGTCTGTATTTACCGAAATTGAGGAAAAAATTGTACAGAACGTAGCATTTTTTCACGATTCTCAAATTGATTTAATTCCGCCCGAAGAACTTGACCCAAATTTTCGAAACCTGATTCTTTTTGAAGATTGCCTTTAGGACAAACAAAAAAACATCGAATGTTATTTCGCTCAAGGACGTCATTCAAACGCCGACGTTTTTTATTGCAGTCAGTCCTATACGAGAATTCCTAAACAAGTAGTGAGAGACAACGCAAATTTATTAATTCTTTTCTCCTTGAACGAGTTAAATTTGAAACACGTTTACGAAAATCACGTTGACCCCGACATGGAATTTTCGGACTTTAAAACGTTGTGTAGAATGTGTTGGAAAAAGCCTTACGGGTTTGTATCAATTAACAAAACGTTAAACGAGGGGAGATACAACAAACATTCGTTTTTTTATTCGTTTAGACGAAACGAGAAATCGCAAAACTCAAAAGACGTTTAACTAAAAAGTTTCTAAATCGACGTTTGGGCGAGAGAGGGCAAGAAGAATCGCTACAAGAATTTTTTTAAACCGGTAGTAAGCACCCTGACACCAGTGCTCGGTGCTCCGATTAAAAACACTCTAGCCACGCAAACTAAGCCAATTAAAAACGCTCTAGCCACTCAAAGTACCCCGATTAAAGCTTATAAAGAGGTAGAAAGTGAAGAGGAAGAAACTGACGACTACGAAACGGATTCATCGTTGACGCCTTCCGATATCACTACTCCTAGTGAGAATCCCAGTATTAGTCTCGCCGAATATTCGAGTCCTCCGATAATGCAAATTTCTCCCGAGGCTGAATACACATCTATGAGCACCGGCCCTAAAGTTACCCCCTCATATTCCGCGGTGCAAGCTAAACGTATTTATACTCCCTGGAGCTTCCCCACATGCCAACTCTCCGGCCCCTCGATAGTTTGTTACCCGGTCAGATTGTCGGACCAACGGCTGCGTATTTTCTACAGAATTTTTTGAAAATCCCAAGGAAACGGATTCGGTATTCGGACTTCATCTACAAAATCGTGCGGTATGCCGGTTCTGTAGTGACCGTGCGCTAATGTATGTATTCCATCGCCCAACACGAATCTCTTATCGTCTTAGGGAGATACGGATGATTTCGAAATTTCAACCGTGGCGAGCTGATGATCCTTACTTTGAATGCTCCTCCATGTGGCTTTTGACGATTTTTTCGAAAATAGCGCTTTTATGTAGTCTTCGTGGCAGAGACTTTTGGGATAAATGCTTTACTAATCCCTTCAGCCTTTCTAACGCTATCTTCCCCGACTAAAAACGAGTACATTTTTGCTTTCAATCCTAAAAAATCCTTTCACCGGGATGCCCGCCGTTTCACCTTTCATTTTCCCCAGGACTTGTTTGTTTTTAACGCTGTATAGAGGATGCGACGGATTGTAATTGCTGGTGTCGAATCTATCTAGCTCACTTTCCATATCTCGATAAAAATCGTCAGTCTCTACCTCGTAGAACAGACTGTCGGTGTCAGTGAAAAGTAAACGTGCGCGGTCTCCATAATTTGGACGCATGAACTCGTAATGAAATTCATACATCGTAAGTTTGGAAAGTTCGAGGATGTAGAAACCGGAGTAAGTCGGTAAGTCGTATTTGACGTTGCGAAGCTTCAAGTTTACCTGTACGAGATTTTCGTTGAGGATTTTGAAGGAATCCGCGTGTGTTAGAGTGCTGTACTTGATTGATTTTTTTGGATCGTTGGTCAATTTAACGGATAAATGCTCCGATTTGTTTTCCATCATTTTTTCGAATACCAAATTATTTTTCAATTTGAAAAAATATTTTTCGAACGTCGTCGTAGCTAGTTGACGCTTCTCGGTGTTAAAGTCTATGTAGGATTTTAGCCATTGCTTCTGACGAAATTTTAGAATTCTGCGGATGCCTTTCAAATTTAAACCGTGTTTCAAGTAGAATTGTAAATTCCTGTAATGAACTACGTAGTTTCTCTTCGGGAGCAGGTTTGTCGTCAGTTTGGAAGTAGAAAGGATCTTGTTGTTTCCTGCCATTTCTTTCATAAAGGGAAACACGAGTCTCGGCATTATTTTAAACTTTTCCGGCGCTAAAGGAAAATCGTTGTGATCTTCGTGTAGCTCGGGTGGATAGTCCAAGTCCACTTCCAATATATAACCGTATTCCGAATCTTTTTCGACCGACGCCAAGCAAAATTCGAGAATTTCTTTCCTCGTCAGCCAGCTAAATCCATCGTAGGGAAGGAATTCTTTCATGGGTAGCCCGTATAAGTTGTTGACATCCAAATCTACTAGATACAGACTAGGTAAATTGTCGTCGTAAGTATCTGGTAGATATTTGTTATTGGCGATCGAGTGCCTTTTCGACACAAAAGTTGTTCCACCTCTGATACCGGAAGTTATAAAGTTATGGTTTCCTCCATTTGTAAACAGTTCTAGTTTGCCTTTGGTTTTTTTCAACGTGGCTGCCCAACTAAACCCTGGTGTGGATACGTAGTAGCAAGGATCTATGCCGTCATTGACCATGCATGTTTCCCTGAAAGTCTGAAATATGTCGGCTAGAAGATACACATCGATCATCTGCTATACGAGATGGTAATTTTTAAAAACCTTCTCCTTCAGCAACTTACAAACTGACGTTACGTGATCGTACTCTGTGTCGGTGATGCCTTCGCCTCGTAGAGTGGAGAAGAATGCCGCTTTAGGAGGTAATTCCTGGTCTTCAAACACATCCATAGACGGCACATACTCGTACCGGTAGTGGCCTTTTTGCGTCAATAAATCTAAGATTTCTTCCTTTTTCATCCTGGCGCGAACCAGTCTACCGAATCGAGAGCAGTTTTTAAGATGGGGAAGGGTCGATCTTTCTTGTGGTTTTTAGCCAAAGTTTCGAGCGAGGAAGATAGGAAACTATAACTGTCTAAAAATCGCAACCTTACCGAAAGGTCCTTTTCACCGAAAGAAAAGTATCGCGTAATGGTCATACTCATAAACACTCGGTGTTTCTAGCAAGAACGTCTACTCCCAAAGGGAAGTTTTCCGTCGCAGAAATCAGAAGATGCATATCATAGCCTTCCAAGTTATGGAAGACGACCGGGATAGTATTTATTGCCCTAGCTTCCAGATTGCATTTTATGTGAGAAGCACCTCTGAACTTTCCCGTGATCTCTAACTTTAACGGCGACGATGACTTTGTTGCAGTAGTAACAAGTATCGGTTTTCGAGAACCGAATTTCATCGTCGGCAGTCATCATTAGACGTTTCGGTCGTGAGATAATCGTGGCAAACTTTTGAATTTCGCTATTCATACATTCGTAAAACTTATCCACCGCGTCCTCGCCAAGGTAGAATTTTTGACTCATGATTTCATTTTCTGGACCAACAACGACGTAGCCAAAACTAGTAGGCGAATGCAAACTGACTTTACTAGACGAACTCGAGGATGGATCGGTACTACTAGTATGCACGGGTCTGTGCATACATTCGAAATCTGCATAAATTACCTAAGGATGAGGAATGCATCTTTCGTAGTGTAGGAATTTTAACGAGTTGGCGCCAGGTGGTAAGAAACTGAGTACTTGTGCCCCATTCAATCTCAAACATATACTGGTGTGCTCCATCATGAATTGTTCTTTACCAAAGGCCGCGAAGCAGTTACTGCAGTAAAATTTCCTGTTACTACCAACACCTCGAAATCGGAGTACCCTATCAATGTCGAGGATGGCGCAGTAATGAGTATTTCCTTTTTCGTCGGCTATTAGTAACAGGTCAATTACTTCTCCTTCCAAATTTTTGTTCACTCTCACCGGGTGTAATCCTATCGATCCCTTGTAAGAAATTATGTTAATGGACAAATTGTTGACTCGTTCGAAGGAATCAATTTGCCGTAGACTCACGGGGAATGTCAACATGGAATGGTCTACGATATTCAAAAATGGTTCGTAATATTTAACCTCGGTTTCGTAGCCCTTCATTTTAGCGGCTAAAACTGAATACAAAAAGCATTTTTCGTCAGAATTTTCCACATTTACTATAACTTCGCTTTTCTTGCGTAATGCACTCGGCAAGGGTAAGAAAGAACTAGGGCAAAAAGGATCGATTTTCGCCACTTTTACGGTTATACCCCGAACTTTCAAATAGCGCCAACCACTACCTTTTTCTTCGAAAGTTTCGACGGACTGTTGTATCTTTTTGCAAGCATCTTCCAAGATTTCCGACACGTCAGATTCGTTGTAAATAGCTGTATAGAGGAACCAGAAATAGGCTCGCACTGTGTTGGAATCCCTGCTAAAATCTGCTTCTAAACACAGTTGAAATTTACAATTGATCAGTTGATCTAAGCAAGTCGTAATAAGAAATTTGAGCGGACAATACAGTAAATTGAGCGCTAGGGATGAATCGAGATATTCAATTTTGCGGAAATAAATTTGATGCGTATCATCATGCACCAACTTGCAAGTTACTTCATCTTCAATGTCTTTCAACTCGTTTTCGAAGAGTAAACACTCTGGTCGAAGATCGGATCGGTGGTTGGGAAGATGATGGATTAATTCTTGTCGAGTTGCGTAGATGTTTCCACAATACGTACACGTAAACGGCGATTTTGAATTCATTTTTCTTTTTCTCGAAAGAAAACTTTTCATTCCTTTTATTATATTAAGAAAACAATTTTTCATATCCCTACATTTCCCTTTCTTCCCTAGGCGAGTCTAAAAAATATGCGGGATACAAATAAAGGTTCCCACCTTTCTCCAGATTGACGAAAATGGTGCCATCTTCTAGATTGACATCCCGCATTTTTCTCCAGATCAACGGAAGCCAGCGGAAGTTACGTCATTACCCCCACTTTGATCTGGTGACTGACGTAATAGAAGGTCCAGATCGACGAAAACGAATGAAGGGTAGGGACTTTTCCACCGTCCACAATCTTGACCAAAAAAACAATCAAAAAATGGTTTGCCCTCTTCCAGTTCGATGAACCCACACTTTTCATCCGGTGCACCCCCATTTTGACCAAAAGTGGCATCGTAGCAACCCTCCTCCAGATCGATGAAAGCCGGAAAAAAACGTTGTCCTCCAGATCGATGGACCCCACTTTTCATCAGATGGGCGGAAGTGCATCATTACCCTCACTTTTATCAGGTGAGCGGAAGTGGTATCGTAGCAACCCTCCTCCAGATCGATGAAAGCCGGAAAAAAGGTAGTCCTCCAGATTGATGAAGGACGCCATTACCCCCCACTTTTCATCAGGTTAGCGGAAGTGCATCAATACCCCCACTTTTATCAGGTGACTGGAAGTGGGGGGACTAGCTGACTTATTATCGTATTTTACCCTACTTCTGACTAGTAAGTTTAAGTATACTTTTCCGGTGTATTTAAATGAAATAATAGTAAATTGGAATGGAATAAATATCTATGTAAGAACGTGCTAAACTTCAATTAAATCATTATACAGCCAGTAATTTTTGAATAACTTTAATTTGTCGCCATCAGCCTGTCTGTAGTATGCATGCTTATTTAAAAAAATTCTGAGAAATGCACACTAAACTTAAATTTGCCTTTAAAAGTTTCTTATAGCTATAAAGGTCATGCAGTAAATTACCCAGGCATTCTCATAAAACCTTTTAGGAGGCAGGTCACATCCACCACAACTACGATTGTTTTAAAACTAAATTTTGAGGGCATTGAAATGACAACCGTAAACCAAATCCAAAGATGTAAAAAGAACCTTACCTTCAAATTCCTTTTGATCTGAAAAAACACATATGAAAACATAAATATACGTATTGATTTTTACCACCTTCCAGAGGTGGTATGGGCAGCATTTCTAGAAGGAATTAACGTTGTCATCAAAAGTTCTATAGCACTGAATTTACATGTGACATTTTTAACAAACCTTCCTTTTAAGATTATAGTCATTCGAAAAGATTGTTAAGTGGTGCCCAAATTTCACAAATTTCCTCACTACAACTTCTAGTTCTGTTCCGTTACAAAACAGGCATGACTTACACCAATAAGGAATAGGTTAGCAAACTCAAGGTGACTCATAACAGAACGCTCAAGAACCTACCTTGAAGGTTTGACTTGAGTTGTGAACTTTGTGGTAAGTTGCTTGTGTCCAACTAAAATTACAGCAGATATAGTTCTGCAGTGATAACTACACATGTTTAGAATAATCACAGGGGTTTTGGTTGGGGATCAAAATGTTTGTGTTATCTCTAATAATACCCATCAAATTCTTTCTCAACATATCGATTATGCTTTTCTAATAAGGAAACGAGTTTCGTTGATTGGAGCTAACTTCTTAGTTCGGAGAATATTCATGCTAGATTTGATAATCTAAAGCAAATACTTTAAGATCAGATTTAAAGCAGCAACTGTTGAGAAAAAGTATGGTGTCTTCACCAAAAAAAATTGATTACTGATCGCATTATTACATTCTATCAACAACGTGAAAATATGTACAGAATGGTGAAAAAAAACTTAAAAAATTAGGAATTAAAACTGAACTATCTCAGAAATCGAAATCGACTGACTAATTTAATTCGGTCAGTTAAAAACGATTATTACGGATGCTGATTTGCTCAAGTTAAGGGGGATACTCAAAAATAGTGGGATATCATCAAGTAAGTAACTGGCAGAAAGCAACCGTACAATCTGCCACAAATGATTCAATTAAACAGTATTTCAGTAAACTTTAAAGACTATCTTCAAGCTTTGCCGACTTATTTAATTTTTTGTTTGTCCTAAAATACTAGAGTTGGGCGGTTCCGGTTTTTATACCGCGGTTTTCGGTTTTCAAAAAAAAATAGATACCGTTTTCGGTTTTATGATTTCTTTTAAATTACGAATTTGATGTACCACATTTTCAATAAGAACCAATTAATTAGTAATTAAAAGTTTAATATAGTTTTTATTCATAGATCGTAGCAAGTTTCTAGCGCGATACGGTGGATTTTTACTAAGCGTATTGCGTAGTTTATTAGCCAGCTGAATTTCGTATGAACGCATCACGCCTCCTTGTGTTTGACAGCTCCGGACTTAAATACTCTGTAGGCCTTAAATACTTGGTGGCCCTGTGGAAAAAAATTCAAATTTTCTTTCAGTATTAGTGTAGGCATGTTGCGTAAAACAAAATAAAAAATTTTTGACATAAAATTATAAAACCGAAACCGAAATAACTAGGTTTTCTTTTTAGAAAGAACCGACACGAACCGAACCGAAAAAATGAATAAACCGCCCAACAGTCTAAATCTGAAGTTCATGAAGATGCGTGTAAACGTCCTCTTCTGGACCTTAGTATTATTTCTTTATCTCCCTGAATATTTTAGAAATGAAAAACATCATTAATAACCTCCTAGCTAACAAAACCCCAGGTTATGACCACATCACAACCAAGTTGCTGAAATCGATTTCAGAAGTTCTTGTTCCTATTTTATTTGAGTTGAGCAACAAATCTTTTACAGGTTTTGAACTTTGGTTTAACGCTTTTGCACGTCAATTTGACACGTTTGTACTTGGATTTAACACTTTATGACTTCAATTTAACGTTAGTGGATTTCAAATTAACACTCTTTTCTTTGGATTTAACACACTTGCACTTGAATTTAACACTTTGCACTTGAAATTTAAGCATTGAAACAACTAATTTCTTTTCATTCACTTTAAAGAATGAGAAATTATATAAACTATACTCATAGAGAAAGTTTTACTAGTTGCCACTGTAATGTAATCCCAGCGACGCTACCAAAACTATGAAATATCATACGACGCTTTAAACATATATCAACCTTTGAAGTGAAAGACGATTGCTTTGAAGATACTAGCTGGTGTATGCAGTGTAGGCTTGTGTGAGAGGCTCTCACTTCCACAGGACAACGACTCACACTTGGGGTTTCTAACGTCTTTTACTGCACATATTCATAACAAGTTTTGCATGAACCTTCATGCATCTGCGGCCACTGGCTTCTTACAACCGACCACTATATTCACGCGCTCACAAGCAGACGCTTCCACTTACGATAACACTGGGGAGTGTGCGTCCAAGGCAAGCAGTGATGGCTTGTGCACCATAACATTTCTATGTGTACGACGTGCTTCTCATCGTGTGCTTTCACATTAGTTATTATCTGTCTATTTTATGCTAGTGTGAATATTGGCTCCCGGCCTCCTATCCCTTTTGTAGGTTTTTCCACTCGGTTCTCCTTTCGAGAATAGTATTTTTACTAATTTTGTAAATGTCTTCCACCTATAATACTGTAAAAATGCAGTGATATAAAAAAAATAGTGGTGATATTTTCGTGTTGTTTACTTTTTTCTAATGTTGTTATGTACTGTTCCTCCTTGTGAATTTTTTTGTCATCTACAAGCTCAACAATGATTTTGATTCATTTGATGTTTTTGGAATAGTTGCTCATTGCGACTCATCGTCGTCGGTCCATGGCTTCCATGGCAGACTCATTGTTTAGTAATACTTGTGCTATAGCTGCCATAAGTAGTACGTCAAATTGCTGTCAAGATTTCTAACCTACATTTCGCCACCCCCACTGCTGGCCAAATATCCTTGTGAAGCATCACTCACTCTCTTGGCCTTGGCATTATCCAGCTTGTATCGCCAAACCAATCGTCATTTCACTTTCGTTTTTGCTTCAAACGCCATTAATCGTCATTATGATAACTTATTTAAATCGTCATACGATATTTCGTAGTTTCGGGAGCGTTTCAGCGAAATTACATTACAATAGCAATAAGTAAAAATTTCTGTCTAAGCATATAAGCATATTTCTGTGAGGGTAATATTGATTTGGTTACAGCGAATAAAAAGAAATTAGTTATTTCAATGCTTTAATTTCAAGTGCCAAAGTTTTAAATTCAAGTGCAAGTGTGTTAAATCCAAAGACAAGAATGTTAATTTGAGATCCAATAACGTTAAATCCAAAAGTGTAAAATGCAAGTACAAAAGTGTCAAATTGACGTGCAAAAGCATTAAACCAAAGTTCAAAACCTGTATAAATATCATTATCCCCTCCATTTTGAATGCTACTATTGTCTCAATTTTTTAGTATTGTGGTAAACACGAACTGAACCACTACAGGCCAATTTCTCTTTTGCTTGTCTTATTGGCGGAGCAGAGCGTAGCCTATAACGAACAAGGAATTGCAAAATGGTGGTTGGTTGGTTAGTTGCACTTTTAAGTCTTGGTGGAGCCAAACTAAAGGGCAGATTGCTATAAAATAAGCCACATTGCTAGAGAGCCCTAAAAGTATTACTGATCTCGAATCCCCTCCCCCATCGTGAACGCTGCTGTTATCCCAATTTTTAATTATTGTGGTAAACACAAACTGAACAAGTGGCAAGCCCTTTTGTCTGTCTCCTGTAAAATGATCGAGCTGTGTGTTAGGTCTGGACTGACAAACTTCAAAAATCAATTTGGGAATTTATCCAAAAACCATTTTGTATTTCAGTGCAGCTTCAGCAGCTCTCTGGATTTAGGGAAATAAACAGTAGCTGTTATTCTGGATATGCAAACCGCCTCTGATACTGGACATCACAAAACACTTCCTAAAAACATTTATGCAGCTGGTATATGGAGATGTACTGCTTCATGTGTTTGAGCGCTATAAAGAAAGAACCCAGAAGTCTCAAGTACTAGTGGTAGTTTCAAACCAATTAGATGTGGACTTATTCCCCATGGCCCTCAATATTTTTATTTTATTTTTATTACTAAAAGGCATCATTTTACCATCCAGTTGATATCCAGTACCATTACCTAGTACCAACACTCTTTTTTTTATAACTTATGGTAGTATGTTATTAGCTATTCGGGGCAATGTTGCGAAAATATGTATGAGTAGCCATATGTTAGTCTTGGGTGTAATCACCTTATGATCACTCATAGCACGTGTAAAATGAGGGCTATCAACTGGATGGTATGTCATTTTACACGTGCTATGAGTGATCATAAGGTGATTATACCCAAGACTAGCGTAGTGTCTACTCATAAATATTTTAGCTACATTGCCCCAAATAGCTAATAACCCACTACCGTACGATATAAAAAAGAATGTTGGTACTAGGTAATGACAAAAATATCTCATTCAAAATTTTTGAAAAAGGTGCTCCCAAAAACATAATTTTTGAATTTTCATTCAATGTTTTTTACTTTCTATGTTTATTTTTCTGTTTTGTTTTTTCAGCAGCCCCATGCAGAAGTCTTTTACTCAAACAGTAAATTTGTTCAAGGTTTTCTGTATTTATATTCTCATGTATTTTAATTTTTTTTAAAATGTTAGTACCTCAATTAATTTCTAACGTATAACCAATCTATAACATTTACCACGCAAACAATAAATTTCACGTCCCTTCACTTCATTAGGAAAAATTACTATTGAAGAAGACACATTAATCAAAAGTAAATAAAACTTAAACTCCAAAATACAGTGGACTTCTTGGGAGTCTTTTAATAATTGTTTATGGAAGTGTTTTTTTGCAAGTGTTACACGTCACACATTTTTGCCTAGCCAGGGAACATTCTCAACTGTAAGAATTGCATTCCTCTAGTCATAGGCAGTTCCGTCAGTTGTACTGTATTGCATTTCGCCTTTAATCTCAAAGATTAATAAATAAAAACGGAACGGGATGTTAAGAGTAAAGACCTCGAAATAACAAGCACAAGCTTTGATAGTAAGGGTCGCAGTGTAAAATTTCGTCAGTATGCTGACATGTTACCAAACGCCAATAATATTTTCCAACAAGCTGCAAAGCAGGAGATTGTGCAACTCACTATCAATGGATGATCACCTGAGTTTTTTTAACAGCTCTTAGACTTAATACGTATTTATTGCCTCATCTTTTTAAGGATGGAACGTAATTACCGTGTAGTAAATGTCTAATGATTTCCAACCTCTTAATCACGAAATTGACAACGAGATCCTTAGTGCCACAGCTTGTCTGTGATCTTTCCAAACTGTGACTTTTATCCCGATACTCTTTACATTTATTAATATACCATAGCTTGCTTGAATTGTAATATTGTATGGGATTCCTTCAAAAGTTTTAAACTTTTAATTATGGAAAAAGGCTGTCAGGTTCATAATGTTTCAAAACCAGCTTGAAACAGCTTTAAAGTCCAAATTGTTTGAAATACACAAAAAATTAAATTAACAACAGTTTTTCATCCACCAAGGTCTTCTGATTGCAGAAAGGGATCCACGTCTCAGATTTTTGCTCTCTTTATTTAAATTTAAGTAAAAATAAGCAAAAAAAGTGTTCGTGCATTACAAATCTGAATGGTAGGTTACCTGTCACTTTAGGATACATACTGTTACAACTTTATAAAATTTTCATACGTAAATTGTATTGTATTGTAAATTGTATTGTATTGACCTTAAGTTGCAGGATTAATTTCTGGTAATTTTTTAAGGGCCTTATGACAGATAGTTCAGTTGTTGGATTCAGACCATAATTTGCTTGGTTTGGAGACGAGGACACTGACTGTTACAGCAAGAGCCAGTGGCCAGTGTCCTCGCCTCCAAAAAAAAGCAAATTCTGGTTCGAATCCAATGACCGAACTAACTATCATATGGTCCTTAAAAATACCAGAAATTAATTCCTGCAACTAAGGGTTAATGCAAAACAATTTACAATACAACTTACGTATAAATGTGATGGGGTCCCCCAGGCCCCCATCAAAAAGATTGCAGTGATAGTTGGGACTTCATTTTTCGCCTTCAGTCAACTATTGCCTACTTGCACTTATATGCAACTCGGGGTTAAACGATGAATTGATCTTTGGTTGTTTCCTTTCTAAATACTTTCAATAGAAATTTAAAAAGAACAATGCAACTACAAAGCCATATTCGTCAAGAGAATACGACTGATAGAAATAAAGATGTGAGTAACGGGGTGTTTGGGCCTACTGTAAAGTTTGACCTCAGTCATCAAATTCAAAGCTAAAATTTTGATGCTTACTATCAATCACTGTGTGAGAAGGAATTTCTTAGTAGAGGTGGCTGTAGGCTGGATTTATTCAGGCTCTGCAGATCGGAAGCTGACCATTTTACAGGGAAGGATTGAATAGGTCCAAGACTGTATTTCATTATACCATAACTTATTGTTATCCTGTGTGACTGCAACAATATTAGAATATTAAATACAACTAAACAACTTGTAGAGATAGTAAATGTCACATGGTGACCACGTTCCTTCAGAATCGACACAAGGTATTCATTACAATTTGTATACTCATACTGACTAATTAATTAACAAAATTGTTAATTACGTAAACGAAATTACTTTTCAAGTTAGTAATTTTAGTACGTCATGCCCAATGCTTAACTTCATAGCAAGTAAAAAAATGTGGGACCTACCATAAAAGTGATTCCTGGCTTGCTTCGTAATTTTGCTAAAATCTGTAAGATAAATCATTTAAAAAAACGTATGATACAGAAAAAATTCCATTATAGCTTTCATCTTTTGCTGCAGAACATTTTTCTTCAATACCGTAAGTGAGATTTAACCTCTTTTGCAGAAACGTAAACTAACTCTTAATTTCATTTCTCTCTTTGGTTTTTCACGTAATTTAAGTGCCTGCTGAACCGAATAAATGGGGCAGTGGTCTGTATGGTTGCTACCCCTGACCTGCTCTGGCAAGTAAAACTGCTGAAAACAAACAACATTTTTTGTTTTAATGGTCTTAGTCAGTAAATAAGGGAATTCTCCAAGTAACCTTGTAATTTGAAAATATTTCTGTTGCTAAGTCACAAAGAATAGTAATGTCTGCTTGCAGCTGTTCACTGTAACAATAGTCTGTTTCTTTGTTTTCCGTAAGAACTGGTTTGGAGTTCAGAGCAGCCTCAGCAGCAAAGATGCATTGCTGAAGTTTACTGATGTACTTAGTACCTTCCTGGACTTAGGGAAATGCACAGCAGTTCTGTTTCTGGAAAGCAAAACCGAAGTTTGAGACTGGACATGATGCAACTAGTACACGAGGTGAACCACTTCAAATGCAAGAGAGGTATTACAAAACAAACCTCAACTAGTTTGAGTACCAAGTACTTGTGGTAGTTTCAAAACAATAAGACATGGACTTCCTCATGGTTCCATACAGTGGCCAATTCAGTTCCTACATTCCAGTAATCATTTCTGCAGCAACGGTTTTAATGGTTTATTTGATGAGTTTCTGATGTTACTGTCGTGCTGTAAATAAGTGACTCAGTTGAGATGTCCTTGCAAAATCTAAATTGTAATCCAAGTGTAGTTAAAAAGTGGTTCGATCACGACAGGGTGGTGTTAAGTGCCAAAAAAAACCTTGTAACTTGTTTTCTCTCTCAAGAAAAATGGAAATACTAATGATGTGAGTATTGTCGACTATTTTAAATCATGTGGGCAAACAAAAGACTGCAGATGCCTTAAAATCAATAGGGCCTCTGAAATTGAGTAACTAAGCCCAGTCTTTCACCAGCACTTACGAAGGTGGACAAAACATTTTGACTACATGGTAAATAAATTACAAAGGGCCTTGCAGATATTTTCTTGCCTACCTAAGCTTACCGTACACAAAACCATGGTCAACATATATTACACTTTATTGAGTAGCTTACTGCAGAGTGGCATATCATGCTGTGGAGGCATGAAATTCAGGAATTTACATCTGCTAACAATCTGCAAAAATAAATTGTTAAAACTCTTGCTTTTTACAAAATCAGGTCGCCTCCATGACTCGTGTCCATGAGTTAAATCTTCTCTGAATAAAATGTCTATATATTCACAAAATTGTTTGTTATTACTAACCAACCACCACACGATAGGGGTAAGTTGAAAGTCTTACAAGAGTCTTGAAATTAATGCTCCCATTAAACATAATTTTGGATTATATACAATTTTTATAACTCCAAGATTTTTCTTTTTTTTCTATCAGTTGCCCTGTGCATGAGTGTTTTACTGAAACAGGACTTTTGTTTAATGGCTTGTCTGTTTTTATATCCTGATGCATCTGGACCATTAAAAACTTACGGTGGAATTATATATATACATGTAGGTATGTACCGCTTCTGATCTGGAAGTAGGAGGCTAAAAATGTGAGAAGAGTGTCTAAAGACAGGAAATTAATCCGTTCGTAGTTTAGGCATATTTTTATGAAACGAGGAGGGTCCTAAATGCCCCAAATTAACGAAAATCCAGCCCAACAATCACGCAACAATCAGCAATTATACCACAACAATACGTGACGTCATCGATTGTTGACAGATTTTTTTTTGCTTCGAACATTTTAGGATGAACGTGGGGCAACAATGTATTGAGAGCAACGGTTGTTGTGAGTGGCAGTGACAGAGGGAATGGCCCACATTAAAGAATGTGGCACGTGCAGTTCTCGGGTGGGGAGGCTGTTGGAGCTAGATATTTAAAATCTAATACCACAAAATAATAATAACAATAATAACCAATAATAACAAAATACCCGTTTAGCAAAAAATTAAACTGCATTCCACAAAGATACGAAAAATATTGGTTTACTACGTTAACAAATCCTGGCAAGGTGTTTGCTGTTAGTGTGGCTAAACTCGAGCAGCTTTGAGTACGAACATTCAAACCATTGCGTTTTCACTTGAGTACGTATGCAAACAAAAAATCTTAAAATGAGTTAAACAAGAAACCCCATGTAAAATGTAGTACTGGTCCAAATCACCACAAGTAGCGGGGAAGTTAATGGCTACTAAGTAAAACTGCTTAAAATATGAGAAACAAGATACCCCATGTAAAGTGTAGTACTAACAAAACTTAAAAGCAACGTGTTGTTCCTGGTGTTCGGCTCTGGCATTGCTTATACTGTACAGCTTCTGCAGATGTGGAGTTCCTGTTAGCAGCATAAGGGCTCGTTTACGCAACGAGACCTACGCAACGAAAGCTATTTGCTAGGCAACCGTTATTTATTTACGATTAATTTCCCGTTTCTATTAAATGAATGCGGTAATAGACAACAAATTAAATATATTATAAATAACAACACGGACAAAGAACAAAGTGCAACAGTCATTTTAAACATTGCTACAACATTGTTGCCATTTCACGCTATTTCCAAAATTTGCTACTCGCGCTGAAAAAACAGCTTCTAGCAGTGATCAATCGACGGTAGAATAAATAGCTACTCGCAGCGAGAATTCAAAATCCAACATAGCGTCCATTTCGGGGTTGTCGAATCAAAGACAAAGCATCGAATACAGGCATTCAGAAATCTGTCCTTCGTCTTGTACTGCAATAAAAATTGTTTTCTAGTTGTCATACATCGATGCTGTCGTGTTGCATGCATCATACGTCGTGTCGGGAGGTACGAGGAGGAGAATTGCGTCCGCTTTGTTGCCATGGTTACTACGTATAGACAACTCGAAAGCCGCATTCTCCGGCAAAGGCGAGAAGCAGCCAGCAGATTTAGTATTGACCAAGGTAAAGCTAGTAAGCGAGATAATTGTCCTTGCGTAAACGCGCCCTAAGAGTTGCAGCAAGATATCCTCGAGCGTAGCGAAACAATGCGCAATGAGCAAGCGAAGCGAGCGACTCCGCTAGTTTTAATTAAGATTCAAATGTTAGTCCCTATATTATGTTCTGACATGTACCAAATCTATTGTATTTACCGCGAGAACAATACACTTTACTTCACTTCTCTTCATTTAATTACCAAAAATAACAATTGAAGAAGACAAAATATTTAAAAGTAATTAAAAATTCAATTCCAAAATACTTTTGATTTGCTCCTAGTTTTTAGAAGTTTTATTGTGGCCAAGACCAGAAGTTGTTTTAATTCGCCGAAAATAAATTAAAGTTCTATTCCTGTATGTTGTCGCACGTTTTGTCTAGTCAGGGGGTATTTTTAACTGTAAAAATTAATGCAAAAAATTATGAAGTGTAAAACATGGAACACATACAAATTAAAAACGACATATTTTCATATTTTCAACGAAAAAACTACACATCAGTTTTTGGGTTGTTTGAGTGCACTCCTCTCGTCACGGTCAGTACCATTAGTTGTGTTGTTTTGAGGTTTCGCTTCAAGTCTCAAAGATAAATAAACAAAAACGGAATGTAATGCCTAATGACTAAAGGTAGAAAATTCAAAGCGCAGACAAAACAAGCACAAGCTTTGACAGCAAGGGTGTAGTTGTGTAATTTCGTCAGTGTGAGGTGGAAAGCACTACTCTTTACTGTGGCCACCTTAATGTACAACTTTGTATTTAATGCTAGCCTATTCGGACGGGATGTGTGAATATTCAGTACTTCGTGTTCAGTGCATAACTTCACACTAAAATAATGATGAGGGACTTACCCTTAAAAAACTGCTGGGATTCTTGTTCAATTTTTGTAACATCTGTAAAATGAAACATTTTTAGTAAAAATTTTGAAAGAAAAAAATCCATGTAACTTTCATCTTTGCCTGCAGAACATTTTTGGCCAATACCATAAGGCAGATATAACCTCTTTTCCAGAAATATAAACCAACTCTAAATTTCGTTTCTTAGTTTTGCTCTTCAAATAATGTAGGCGCCTGGTGATCCTATGAATGGGGCAATGGTCTCCATGGTTACTACCCCTACCTGCTCTGGCAAGTAATACTGCTCAAAATGAACTGCATTCTGTTTTAATGGGCTTAGTCAGTAAGTACGGGTGCAATACTAGAAGTAATCTTGTCATTGGAAGATAATTTTGTTGTCAAGTCACAAAGAATAGTAACGTCTGCTTAAACACTAGTTTTTTCTTTCTTTTCTGTAAGGCTATTTTTTTACGATAATGTGGTTCTCATGAACAAGAAGTACAGCAACATTGCGGTATATAAAAGTTGCGTTGGCTCCTATTTGTTATTTTGGTTTAACTTAACTTTACAATAAACAACTGTTTTTCAATAAACAATAAATCCTAAAACTAAGGATCTCATTAGTAAGTTGAAATGTATTCGTTCCAGTGTATTTCACTTAAATATTAGTAAAGTGGAATGGATTAAATATGTACACCTTTGGGCATAAAAAATGAGCGCACTGTATCGAGGTTCAAGTAGCCCGACAACAATGCAAACTTTTTCAGTGTTGTAAATAAGAACATACGTCACTGAAGGCGGAAGGAATTCTCCATTGTTGATGCCAAAGAGTGGCATTGTTGAATGGCATTGTTTAAAACCCCAGTATAACGTAAACGTAAACGATCATTTTTTATGCCCAAAGGTGTACATACGAACGTCAATTAAACATCAATTAATTTTACAATTTTCCAAGAAGTTTTCTAATAACTTTGTTTTGCAGTCATCAACTTGTCTGTACTTTCATGTTTCTGGAACGAAATTCTGAGAATTGCACAATAAACCTAAATTTGCCTTTAGAAATTTCCTTTAGCCATAAAGGTCGTGCAATAAATTGCTAGGGCACTCTCTTAAAATTTTTTAAGAAGAAGTTCACATACACCACCTACTACAAGTGTCTTAAAACTAATTTTTAGTGAGTATTGAAGTCGCAACCGGAAAACAACCTCAACTAGGTAAAAAATAACTCACCTTCTTCTGTAAGGTTGTTTTTACCTAAATAAAAACATATGAAAAAAATAAATAAACGTATTAATTAGAACCACATTCCAGAGGTGGTTTGGGTAGCAATTCCAAAAGGAATGATACGTTGTTTTCAAAAGGTCCGTAGTATTGAACTAATAGTGGTAAATTGCGATATTAAGTCACGTACACACATACCCCTGTGACATCATTACCCTAACTTTTTATTTTCATCGATCTGGAGGATGTAGGAAAGTGCTTTTTGTTACTATTTTGCATCCTTTTGCAAACCCCTGCGACGTCCTCACCCCCACTTATGATGTCACAGTGGAGGTAATGACATCATAGGGGGTGTGGCCATGACCTCATTACCCCACTTTTTACTTTCATCAATCGGGAGGATGGTGGGAAAGTGCTTTCTGCTACCTTTTTGCGCCTTTTTGCTACCCACTGTAATCACTTATGATGTCACAGTAGGCGTAATGACATCATACGGAGTGTAGCTATAGCGTCATCACCCCACTTTTTAGTTTTTGTTAATCTGGAGGAAGGTGGGAAAGTTCTACCTCCTATGGCATCACTTCCGGTGGGCGTGTCCATGACGTCACTTCCTACAAAAATTTGGCACACAAAATTCACGCCGTTTCCAAAAAAAAAAAATTTTTAATGAGGATGCTATATAAGGAGGCTCAAAAAATAAAATTCAGTCTGGACGCAGCCACACACCCTGTGTATACCCCCACTCTGACATCATAAGTCGGGGTAATGAGGTTCGGGGGTAGCAAAAAGACGCAAAAAGGTAGCAAAAAGCACTTTCCCACCATCCTCCAGATCAACAAAAACTAAAAACTGGCGGGTAATGAAGTCATAGCCACACACCCTGTGTATACTCGCACTCTGACGTCATAAGTAGGGGTAATGAGGCCACGGGGTAGCAAAAGAACGCAAAAAGATAGCAAAAAGCACTTTCCTGACATCCTCCACATCGATGAAAATAAAAAGTAGTGGTAATGACGTGACAGGGGGTTTGTGTGTATTTGACTTAATATCACATTTTACCACTACTTGAACTTGCATGTGAAACATTTTTAACAAACTTTCCCTCTAAGTTAGTAATAATTGAAAAGAAATGTTATGGTATGCATTGGACTCTCATTTCCTAAGGACAGTTTCTATTTCCGTTCCGTGACAAAACGAGCATAACTTATACCAATAAGGAATATATGTGCCAAAACAAGTATAACTTATACCAATAAGGAATATATGTGCCAAAACAAGTATAACTTATACCAATATATGTTCTAAAACAAGTATAACTTACACCAATAAGGAATATGTTAGCCAAACTGAAGGTGACTCATTAAAGAAGAATCAAGACCTCACCTTGAAGGCTTGCCTTGATTTTTGGCACAAGCGAAGGTAGAGTAAGTTGCTTTTATCCGACTGAAAATAGAGCCGATACAGTTCTGCAGTTCTGCAATGATACCGTTCAGCACGGGATTTTCTTGGAAACCAAAATGTTGGTATTTTCTCTAACAATACTGAAAATTTTTTTCTCAACAAATCGATTACGCTTTTCTAGTAAAGAAACTGAGATTTGTTGATTGGAGCAAATGTCTTATTTCGGAGAATGTTAATGTTAGATTTAACATCTATTCAGGAGCAGATTTAAAGTAGCGTCAAATATTTTTCCTACATTGTCCCAAAAATCTATAACCAACTACCACAGGATATAAGAAAGAGTGTTGGTGTGCTAGATTTGGCAAAGATCTCTGATTACGGCTGCTTGGTATGGGCGAAATGGAAAGTTTCACAAACGTCTTAAAAATGTATTAATATTACATAGTATTAATATTACATTTATGCTCCCATGAAACATTATTGTATTTTAATACAATGTTTTTCACTGATGTTTTTTTTTTCTGTTTTTCAGCTGCCCTGTGCACGAGTGTTTTATGCAAACGGGACTTTTGATTAATGAATTTTCTGTATTTTCTGCATTTATATCCTAAAGTATTTTTATTTTAATTGAATATTAGTTCCTCAATTACTTTATGACATGTATCAAATGTATTGCATTTACCATGCGAACAATACACTTCACTTCACTTTCCATCACTTCATTATGATAAATACCAACTGAATAAGACAATATAATTAAATGCAAATAAGAATTAAATTCCAAAATAAAGTTCATTTCCGTGGGAGTGTTTTGCCACTTGCTTTTAAAAATTTTATTTTGACCAAGACCGTAAATTATTTTAATTGCCCTTAAATTAATTTATAGTTCTGTTCGTGTGTTTTGTCACACATTTTCACCTCGTTAGGGAGTATACTCAACTGCAAGAAGTAAATGTGAAATGTTGCAAATTGTAAAACATGGAAACACACAAAAATTTTAAACGAGATATTTTTCAATGGAAAAAAAATGGAAATCACACTTCCTTCTTTGGATTGGGTGAGTGCATTCTTCTCGTGACGGGCAGTACCGTCAGTTGTATTGTTTGCAAATTCACTTCAAATGTCAAAGATTAATAAACAAAAACAGAATTTGATGTTAAGAGTAATGATAATAAATTTAAAACAAAGAAGGAAAAAGCACAAACGTTGACAGTAAGGGTTTAGATGTAAAATTTCGTCAGTGAGAGGTTGAAAGCACCACCCATTACTATCGGTGGTCAGCTTAGTGTCCAATTTGTATATTTAATGCTAGCCTATTCTGACGAGATATGTGAATGTACAGTTATAGCCTAGCAGGTTTTCTGTTGTTTGTAATATCTTTACTACTGGGTCTTCTATTTTAAGAAAACAATTTCCTTGTGAAAGCTACATTTTAACTTTAATCCCTTCAAATTTTTGACGCGTCTACGTCTGAATTTCGTTGGTTAAGATGATGGTGACAATCAGCCATGCACTCCACTGCGAATATGATGATATGTTACCAATGCAAAGAATATTTTCCAGCTAGCATATAAGCTGCTAACATAAAAGCTGGAGAGCGCAATCTCACTGCCACTGCATCATCACCTGGGGATTTTTTTTTATCATCTCTTAGACTTCAACAATATGTGTAATTTTATGCCTTCATCTTTTTAAGGATTGATCTAATCCTTAAGAACTAATGGGTCTAACAATTTAACTAATTTGAATAAATAATATAAATTTTTGCCATAATTTGTATAAACACTTCACTGATTAGAGATATTAACTATGTAGGTTTAGGTCTAGTCGTAGTAGTACTACGCTAAATGTAAGTTGCTTACAGCCCTGCTGTAGTAGAAGTATTGATATGACCAAATTGAACAACTTAAAACAGCTTGGCTTACATATTGAAAGATATTGCAAATATAGCATATAAAGGTACTGCAATAATCGTACATACGAAATTTCATCATCGCCCATCCCCATTGACAAACTATTAAGCAAAATGGGTAACTCTGAATTCGTTAAACGCAACTGTAGTTTTTAGGCTACTAATTTTAGTACTTTGCACTCAGTGTCTAATTTCACAGTAAAATAATGATGTGGGGCTTACCGTTAAAGAACGTCAGATATTCCTTCCCAATTTTTCCAAAATCTGTAAGATGAAACATGTTTAGTAAAATTGATGACACAAAAAAATCCATGTTACTTTCGTCTTTTCCGTCAGAATACTTTTCTCAATACCATACGTGTGATATAACTTCTCTTCCAGAAACATAAACCAAATCTAAATTTCGTTTCTAAGAGCATTGCTTTCTGAATGGGGCATTGGTATGAATGGTTGCTACCACAACTTGCTCTGGCAAGTAATACTGCTGAATTCTACAAGTAACCTTCTAATTAGAAAATAATTTTGTTGTCAAGTCACAAAGAATCTGCTTGCAGCTGTTCACTGTAGCAATAGTCTGTTTCTTTGTTTTTCTTAAGACTGTCTATATTTCAATTATATAATTGTCATGAACTAAATGCTACAGCAACATAGTGGTACATAAATGTTACAGGAAAGCTTGTTCGTGTTCGTTTCTTGTTTTTTTTAGTTCAGTATGACCTTGCCTTATTCATGAAATGAGTTCGTTTTTATTCTTAAGCGAAAAGCGAAATACCTTATTAGTAAGTTGAAGTGCAGCTTGCTTGTTCATTGAAATATTAGTAAACTGGAATGGATTAAATAAGACCGTGCTAAACTTCAATTAAATTATTAATAAAATCAGTAGTTTTCTAATAACTTTGTTTTGCAGTCATCAAGTTTTGCAGTCATCAGTGTCAACTTGCATGTTTCTGGAAAGAAATTCTGAGAAATCACAATAAACTTAAATTTGCCTTTAGAAATTTCTTAAGCTATAAAGGTCGTGTAATAAATTATATAACACTCTTATAAAAAAATTTTTAGGTGGAAGTTCACATATACAACCAACTACGAGTGTTTTAAAACTAACTGGTTTAAATACCCGGCTTCACTCGGGATCTGATTAGTTCCAATTCAGGGAGCTTCGGCAAATCTGCAGTTGAACGTTTTTTCCCAGTATGCACGCGAGCATGTTGTAGCAAGTGGCTTCTCGTTGAGAAATTCTTATCCAGACATCACAATTAGATTACTTTTCTCCTGTGTGTGAACTGCCATTTTGCATTAAATTAATATTGTGTACGAAAAAAATCGCATTATGCAGGCAAGCTTGCGGTAGCAAGTTCTTTGTTGCTGAGAAAGTCTTGCCACAGACATCACGTCTTGCGGTGAAGTAGACTATTCATTCCAGGATCGAGTTGCTTGTCAAACAGGAACCTTGAATTTTCACGGAGTCGTTGGCGACGTCTGTGTGCAAAACATGGCAACGATTGTGTCAACATCGCGTCAAAATTGAGGTTCGAGTTTGACGAGCAACTCACCCCAGGGGCTTGTTGCTCGTCGAACATGCATGACGGCAAAACATCATACTTCCGTACTACAGCACGTTGTTGTGCTTGTTGTGCTTTTTTTTAAACGGACGTGTTGTTGGTCATATTCGACATGCGAAGGTTAACATCAAAATGATGTCAGGGTCGCATACTGCCTCTGCAGATTTTTTATGATACTCAGAGCGCATTGGTCACACCCGACTTACTCACTGTTTCCTTTTGCGGGGGGTTGACCCTCCTGAATGTTCTTGGTGTCGACGGCCACTTACGGTCCGGCACTTACTTGTTGATTGTCGCCATCTTGATGGTGTTCGTCGTCGGTTCCATCTTCCGCATGACATTGCGCGTCAGTTGGGCGATAAAGGACCGTACACACCACAACGTCACCGTCTCCGTTGTCCGGCTCCGTCTCCGGCAAAGCAACGCTGAAAAACGGAGACCACTGCCACACCTGTCCGCCAAGAACGCTTGCTGACCCCTTTATTCCCATCTTCCCCAAGTAAAAGGAATGTAATCGTCCGAATGCAAAACTGTAGGTACGCATTGAATTGGGGTCATTCGTGGCACTAAAACCAATTTGGTCGAGTGCTTGTATTGCTACTAGTTATGTACACTTGATTTTAGAATTATTCTTTTCAATTTTCTGTAGTTTTCGATGGTCTAGTGTGGAGCCGCCATCTTTGTCTCCAGCGCTGAGAGAAAGACACGTGTGGCGCTAAGCATTTTGATTGGCTGACGGACAACTCCACCGGTCCGTCAACCGGAGAGAAATGAAATATTTCGAAACGAGTCGGAGACGCAACGGAGACTCAGCGTTGTGCCCGCAGGCTACATTTGAGGCATCGGACGACGGACATGCCGGACAAAACGGTGCGGTGTGGCATGGCCTTAAGTCTGTCTTCCTGTCCGGTGTATTTCAATTTTTGCAGGAGGTACAGATGTATGACAAGATTTAGATTAGGGGTTTGAATAACATCTCTGTAATGTGTGGTGCAGTGGCAACCCGGACCACTGCACTGTGACTGAGGTTGGCGCTAATGACCAAGTTGTCGACGCGCCATTAAGCCTCAATCCCCCCCCCCCCAGAGCTAGATTATTTTTTCTTAGCATTGCCTCAGTTACTGTACAGTGATTTGATAATCATATTTCGATCGGGAAGTAAACCGAAAAACGAATGTTTCAAACCGGTAAATTTGCCTTTATTTGCATCTACGTCCAGGGGCGAGCTAGAGAGTCTAGACATGTGAATAAAAGGCCAGCCGGGAAGTTGGTGAGCACAGACTCTTGTGTTTCGCAAAGTTTTGCACTAAATGTTGAGCAGAATCACACCCCCTAGTATGGCAGGTGGGATTTCGAATTTTGATGAATGGGGGAGGGTTGTCTTTTGTCCTTTTATATGGTAACTACTTTTGGGGGCGAGGGGGGCACAACCGGGTGAAGAATATAAACTCCTGCATTGTGAATTACGGTTTTGTTTTAAGTTGCACAAATATTGTATGCAGATTTTGAAGGAACTGGTCCTCCCAACTTTCCGGCGGAATATTAATAAATGTGTTATTTTGTTTTTTTGAATGACTCAGAGTGGGAGGGGATGAAGATCAACGATGGTGGTAGAAATTTATCAGGGAAATGAAGATCTGGGGGAGCACTGCTATCTCCCCAATGGCGTCTGGGGAAGCTGTAGCATTTTACAATACACCAATGCCATATCCAGCTTATAGAGCGTATTTTGTCACATATTCTCGTGGAAGTTGTTTAGCATTTAGACAGGTTCTTAGGATTCGTCGAAATGGAGGGGGCAGGTTCAAGTTGTCACTTTCCCTGCGCATCTACCTCACCTCAATTGTTCTATTTTTGCTTCTATTTTTTTCCTAGTTTAAAAAAAAACAATGAGAATCCACAGTTTGTGGAAGAATGGGGGGGGTGTGTGGAGAGAGGTGATGGAAACTTTCTCACTCAGTTCTGCCAGTTAAATCATTCTAAAACATCAAAATACCTAATCTGACCTCAGGAACACATGCTCTTTGATGATTTTAACCATCATTCTTAAATGCTTTGCTCAACTCGCATATAGTAATAAAAGTTACTGTCGTACGTTGTAACTGCGACCTCATTCAAAGGTTCTCTGAGCCTTACCACCATCATATATTCCTACATCTGTTCCTGTTCCAGTCCGCCTCTGCTCCAAGGCAATTCAACCCTTTTGCCGTGCAGGAATGTGAGAATTGATCCAAAGAATCCGAAAGATTGTATGATGCCGCCAGACTTATGCTGATCTGTGACACTTTCCGAAAATATAAATAACTTCAGTTTAATAGGACTCGACCAATTAAACAGACAGGTTAATCCATACAGGATAACAAGTGTTTTTGCAAATAATTCGGGTTAACAGTTAACATCATTCTAATGTAGTTCGAATGTCTCATGTAGTTCGAAAGTTTCATGTAGTTCTGTGATTTACCATGTCATTAGGTTTTATTTTTATTTTGTATGACGTTTAATTCGTTGCTACATCATAGAAGCGACGGTTACCAACCAAACATACACCACGGGTATGATCTCGAAAGTACGTCACGTTGCGTGTTTGATGAAGAACACGGCCCTGAACCGCTCGACAGTGCCATATGCTGGACGGATTGTCAGCCGTGTTGTGCTGCTATCTCACGCTGAAGTGGATGCTGCTTTCGTTGCTTACTGCTGGACCGAACGCGGCTGCACAGCATAGCTAGGCACTGGTGTGCCACACTGCAAGATTTGTGATTTATAGTTAAGATTTTTAGTAGGCATTGAAGTCGCAAACAGAAAACAACCCTAAAGAGGTAAAAAAAACTCACCTTCATCTGTAAATTTAGCATAACCTGAAATATATATACAAAAAAATGTACACATTGATATTAGTACCTCATTTCAGATGTGGTTTGGGTAGCAATGCTATAAGGTATTACTGTAGCATTAAATTTGCATGTGAAACACTTTTAACAACCTTTCCCACTGAGTTTTGGTCATTCGATAGGAATGTTAGGGTGTGCACTGGACCCTCACTTCCTAACTACACTTTCTATTTCTATTCCGTGACAAAACAGCCACAACTTATACCAATAGACAAGCTCAAGGATAGGTTAGACATACTCAAGGTGACGAAGAAACTGCTTAAGATCCCACCTGGGAGGCTTGCCTTGATTTCAGGCTCAAGTGAAGTTTGGAGTAAGTTGCTTTTATCCGATTAACAATACACCACATTGATACACCACAGTCTTGCATTGATAACCACACATATTTCGAACCAAATGCTACGGGGCTATGCTTGGGACCCAAAATGTTGGTGTTATCTCTAACAATACCATAAAATTCTTTCTCAACGAATCGATTACTCTTCTCTAATAAAGAAACAGATTTGTTGATGAAGCAAATTTCATAGTTGGGAGGATGTTACTGCTAGCTTTGATAATGTAAATTAAATCAGTAACTGTTGAGAAAAAAGTATGGTGTCGCCACAATAAAAGAACCCATTGATGACCGAACACATTATTACTCTATCAACAACGTGAAAATACGTACAGAATGGAGAAAAACAAACTTAAATCAGGAATTAAAGCTGAACTAACTCAGAAATCGGTAATTGACTGACTAATTTAAATTGGTCAGTTAAGGGTTATTATTACGGATCCTGATTTGCTCAACTTAAGAAGGATACTCAAAAGCAATGGAATGTCCTCAATCAACTAATTAGCAGAAAGAAACTGCACAATCTGCCACAAATGATTAAACTAAATGGTGAGTTAGTAACCTTTAAAGACTATCGTGTAGCTTTTGCCAGATTAATAATTTTATTTAATCCTGAAAGCTAATAATCTCTTTGTATCAGAAAGTGATTCTTACAGAAAATGTCGAATCAAATTCTGAAGTTACTGAATACTAGACCTTATAGACCTTATAGACCTTCTAGACCTTATTATATTTTGTTCCTCCCCGTGAAGATTTTAAAAACAACAAATATTAATAATCTCCTAGCTAACAAAGCCCCAGGGCATGACCACGTCAGCGGGAAAAAAACATGCACTTCAATACGGAAGCAGTTCACAAGCTAGAACAAGAACTGAAAGAAAGGGATGAGACCATCTCCCAACTCAAGGACGAACTGCAAAATAAACTCGATGATCTGGAGCAATATCAACGCCGCAATAACATTAGAATATTCGGCATCCCTGAAACAAAAAAAGAAAATACGGATTCGGTTGTGGTAGGCTTGGTTAAAACGAAGCTGAATGTAAATATTACTTTTGCAGACATAGACAGATGCCACCGTGTTGGGCGTCCACAAGAAGGAAAACCACGCCCACTAATCGTTAAGTTTGTAAGCTACAGAAAACGGGCGGAAGATTTTAGAGCAAAACGAAACCTAAAGAAGAGTGGCATTACAATCCGGGAGGACTTGACTAACACCCGTTTACGCGAACTGCAGCAAACTACAAGAAAGTTTGGAGTCAGGAACGTTTGGACTGAGGATAGCAAAATCGTCTATACCTCAGAACAACAAAAGTATTACGTGACCAAAGCCCCAACTTAATCACCCGAGTGGTGCAATATAACTTACAATACACTTTCAACTACTGTGGTTCTTAGTGTTTTCACATTTACTACCTTTTATTCCGTTGTCTAAGTTTTGACAACGAACTTGTCGTTTCATCACTTCCCCCCCCCCCTTCAAACTTAGCAATGGATCTTCCAACTGACAAGTGCTTGTATGGTTGCTTTGATCTGTATAATAATAATTTTGTTGACTCAGGTTCAGGGATAGATAATGAATTAGCAGAGTTTTTTGCTGACAGGGATCAATATTAAACTGCTGAAAACTTAAATTTACCGGCTAAAAATACTGCTAATTTTAATGATATTTTGTCAATTGTTTCCGTGAATGTAAGGAGTTGTCATGCCAATTTTGATGAGCTCCGGGTTTGGAAAGGTTTTAACATAAATTTACTTTGATTGCATTGAGTGAATCCTGGTTAGACGATGGTGAGGAAGTATTATATCCTCTGGATGGTTATGTTGCAGTCGGTAGAAATCGAAAAGAGTCTCCAACTGATCATGGAGGAGTGGTATTATACATTAAAGATAATTTAAATTATAAAGTTCGTGATGACCTCGAACTAATTACTCCCCACAATGTTTCACAATCACTTTTTGTTGAAATTGTTAATCAACATGGTAGAAATGCTATTATTGGAGTAATATACCGTCTACCGGATGGCAATTCTGGCGTTTTTATTGACCAACTTGAGAAGAAGGTTCAACAGGCGTCTAATGAATACAAGAAAATATTGATTGCAGGAGACTTTAATTACGACCTTTTAAAGTATCAAAATAATAATCAAGCTAGCCTGTTCCTTGATATACTGTTTTGTCTGGTGGCCTATTTCCACTGATATCTTATCCAACCAGAATTACTCATAAATCTGCAACCTTACTTGATAATATTTTTACTAACAACATCTTTGTACAGATTGTTAAAGGTATAATTGTAGATACTGTATCAGATCATTTCATGACTTTTACTGTGATGAATTGTGGAAACGAAGCAAAGAGCAACACCTACAATAATGTTAACAAGCAAATTTTCAGCCAGAGAGCCAAAGATCTTTTTGCCAGGGAAATTGGTTCCCATGAATGGACAGCATTGTATGAGTGTACAACAACGAGTGAAAAGTATACTCACTTTCATAAGACAATTGAAACCTATTTTGAGTCATGCTTTCCGAAAAGAACATACAAAGCAACTAACAATAAATCTCAACCTGTCAAAAAGACTAACCCGTGGCTCACCCAAGGCATAATTTGTTCCAGTAAGACTAAGGCTAGGCTATATGATGTCTACTTGAAATCACCAACTGATGCTAATAAAGAAAAGTATTCTAAGTACAGAAATCTCCTAACAAAAGTAATTCGCACAGCGAAGAAGCTTCACTATCAATCTATTATTGACCAATGTAAAAATGATATTAAGGCCACATGACAAGGATTAAATAACCTTGCTGGGCGCAATAAAAAAACACGGCAAAATGTGGATGGATTACATCATAATAGAGATTTAATCACTGATCCTGAAAAAATCACTGACATATTTAACAGCTACTATGTTAATGTTGGACCTAGTCTGGCTTCTAACTTTGATAAAGATAAGAAGCCTTCCACAAAAAAATTGCCTACACTCTATCTTCTTGAGGCCTAGTTCAGCAACTGAAATTGTCAATATTATGAAGACTATATCTGGTAATTCTGCACCTGGTATTGACGAGATTTCACCCAAACTTCTTGAACCTATACAGTCTTTACTAGCACAGCCATTATCGCATATTATTAACTCATCTTTTAAAGACGGCCATTTTCCTGAAGAGTTAAAAATAGCTAAAGTCACTACAATTTACAAAGATGGTTCCCGAACTGATGTTAGTAATTATAGGCCGATTTCTGTGCTTCCGTACTTCTCAAAAATCTTTGAACGTGTTATGTATAATAGACTAATAACTTTTTTAGAAAAACACAAATTATTGGTTGATGAACAGTTTGGCATTCGGCATAAGCCCTCCACACAGCTTGCTCTCACAAGATTAATTGATGCTGCTATCAAAGCTTTAGAAAATCAGGAATTTTTCATTGCTATTTTTTTAGACCTCAAAAAAGCTTTTGACACTATTGATCACAATATCTTATTAACCAAATTAGACTTCTATGGAATACGGGGTGTTGCACATTCTTGGATTAAAAGCTATTTAACCAGTGGAAAACAACTTGTTAATATCTGCAACACCCACAGCGACCAAAAAAGCATTACTTGTGGTGTTCCACAAGGATCGATTCTTGGCCCACTTTTGTTTATTCTTTACATAAATGATATTAATCAGGTAACTGATATTATTAAATACGTTTTGTTTGCTGATGACACCACAACACATGCAGCAAATAGAAATCTCAATGAGTTACAATGTACTATTAACAACGAACTTGCAAAAGTTACAACTTGGCTTCTCGAAAACAAGCTAACTTTAAACGTTTCAAAAACGAATTATATGGTTATATGTCCTCGGCAACGTCGTTATGATAAAACACAACTAAACATTAGTCTTCAAGGTGTGCAGTTAAAACAAGCAACTCATGTGAAGTTCCATGGAGTTACCATTGATGACCATTTATCATGGAACGAGCATATCAGACAATTACGAAGCAAGCTGTCACGGAGTGTTGGAATCTTAAGACATTTGAAACAATACCTAAACTCTTGAACACTCTTGATGTTATACAATTCATTTATCTTGTCTTACTTTAATTATTGTAGCGTACTCTGGAGCAACACTTCCCAGAGTAACCTTCATAGGCTTCATTTAATTCTGAAAGCAGCAGTTAGAATATTGACCTTTGCCAGACGCTTTGACCATACAACTCCACTCTTCATTGCACAGAAGATTCTACCAATTTGCAAACTTATGGCATATAATCAAATTATTTTCACATACAAAACATTGAAAAATCTTATATATAATTATAATCTCCATAATCACCAGACCCGGACAGCTGGAATGCTTCATGTGGCGTACCACAGAACCAAACTATCACAGTGTAACTTTAGCAACAGGGCCATGCGCCAATGGGATATGTTACCTGAGCACCTAAAGCAATTGTCATCCCTGCATTCGTTCAAATCTAATTTAAAGAAGACACTTTTGGAAGAGCTACTGTTAGGTAATTTAACTTAATTTCAACCCCTCCCCTCCCTCATATGTGCTGAGACCAACCTTCATGTGTTTATTTTTACTAACTACTAGTTTTTAGATTTTTTTACTTTCACTTCTGATAACTTAATTTTTTGTATGTACTTATTTTTACCTGTACCTGGGATTGATAAGACTATTTGTCGTTATATTCTTTGTAGTTGTTTCATTTTCTTGGGTGTAATAAACCCTTTACTTACTTACTTACGACTAAGTTGCTGAAATCTATTTCAAAAGTTCTTGCCCCTATTTTATTTGAGTTGACCAACAAATCTTTTATAAATGTCATCTTCCCATCCTTCTTGAACGCTACTGTTATTCCATTTTTTTCGTATTGCGATAAACACGAACTTAACAAGTACAAACCAATTTCCATTTTGCCTGTCTTACCTAAAGTGATCGAGCTGTGTGTTAGGTTTAGACTGACAAGCTTTATAAGCCACTTTAGGCATTTATCAAAGAATCAGTTTGGATTTCAGAGCACCCTCGGCAGTGAAAATGCATTACTGGAGTTTTACCTATGTGACGTGCAGTTCCCTGGGCTTAGGAAAATGCACAGTAGCTCTTTTTCTGAATAGGCAAAAAGTCTAGGTAATGAACACATAAAACTCTTCTTAAAAATGTGATACAACTGGTATACGAAGGGAACCACTTCAGGCATTTAAAGGCCCTGGTTCACCGTTTCGATAGCATTTAATTGCCCATATTATAAACACAGCATCCACGTTCCCGATTCTCCGTCATCCAATAGGCTAATGCGGGTGACGTGGCCTCGTTTTCGGTATGAAAGATGCCTTTAAGCCACCTTTGCCCTTCTTTATTTCAAAAAAAGAACCCATCTTGTTAGAAAAGTCTCAAGTATGTACACATAGTTTCAAAATAAGTAGACATGGACTTCCCCATGGCTCAGTATGGCAGCCAATTCTATACCCACAGTCCATTGCTGATTTCTGTAATAAGGTTTTTAATGTTTATTTTATGAATTTGCTGACATTACTGTCGTGCTGTAAATAAGTGACTCCATGGAGATGTCTTTGCAAAATCTAATTAGTGATATAAGTGTAATTAGAAACTGATTCGATCGCAATAGGATGGTGTGAAGAGTGTAAAAAAAAACTCGATTGTTGTTTTCTCTCTCAAGAAAAATATGCTGATGATATGAATAGTACAGTATCTACGAGTTTATATCACGTGACCAACTAAAAGGCTGCAGATGCCCCAAAATTAGTAGGGCCGCTGATTAAGTACCTAGGCCTATTCTTTGACCAGCACTTATGAAGTTGATCCAACATTTTGACTACCTAGTAAAGATATTAAGAAAGAGCTTGCAGATATTTTATTACCTACGAAAGCTTACTGTAAGCAAAACAATTAATCATATATATTAAGCCTTGTTGAATAGGCTACTACAGTATGGCATATTATGCTGGAGAGGGATGAGTTTCAGTACTTTATAAACTATGCTAACAAAGCACAAATAATTTGTTGAAACCCTATAGCTTTTAACAAACTCACCCTCAATGCCCCGTTACTGTAAAATAAATGTACTACCACTGATATATTTATATATTCACAAAATTGTTTATTAGTACAGTAAAAGGCATCATTGTATCATTCAATTGCTAGCTCTCATTTTACACGTACTATGAGTGATTGTAAAGTGATTGTACCAAAGACTAACATAATGGTTGCTCTTAAATATTTTACCTAACTACAACAATACTACAAAATACTAAGACAATAATACAAAATCTATTACCAACTACAACAAGATATAAGAAAGATTGTTGGCATCCTAGATTTGACAAAGATCTCTGATTGTGGCTATTGCCACGGAAGAAGTGAATAAATTTACAAACGTCTTGATATACATTAATATTAATTAATATTACATTTATGCTCCCACGAAATTATTGTATTATCATACAATGTTTTTCACTGACAATGTTTTTCTTTTTTCCAGCAACCCTATGCACGAGTGTTTTACTCAAACAGGACTTTTGTTCAATGGGTTTTCTGTATTTATATTCTCATGTATATTAATTTTGATTTCATGTTATTACCTCTGTTACTATCTGACATGTACCAAACTTTACTTCACTTCTCTTCATTAAAATACGTAAAATAACTTGAAGAAAACGAAATAACTAAAACTAAGTAAATAGGAATTAAATTTCAAACTACAGTTGATTTGCTTGGGAGTGTTTTGCTCCTTGCTCTTATGATTTTTATTGTGACCAAGACCAGAAGTTGTTTAATTAGCTGAAATTAAATTATGTTCTATTCATGTGTCTTGTCACACGTTTTTCCTCGCCAGAGAGTATTCTCAACTGTATAAATTAAATTGAAAATTAAAAAGTTTAAAACAAGGAAGCACATAACATTTAAAAATGAGATATTTTTCAATAACAAAAATAAAAGTGACACATCCTTCTTTGGGTTGGGTGATTGCATTCTTCTCACCACAGGCTGTACCGCCAGTTGTGTGGTTTTGTAATTTCGCTTCAAATCTCAAAGATTACTAAATAAAAACGGGATGGAATGTTAAGCATATAAAATTCAAAGCCTAGAAAGACAAGCTTTGAAAGTAAGGGTCTAGATGTAAAATTTTGGCAGTGTGAGGAGGTAACCACCACCTCTTATTACCTGTGGTCTACATTTAATACTAGTCTGTTCAGGCAGGATGTGTGAGTGTACAGTTGTAGCAGGTGTTCTGGTATTTTTGACATCGTTACCACTGGGTCTTCCATTTTAAGGATATAATTTCGTTGTGAAAAAAGACGTTACCTACCTAAATTTGTTAAGTAAAGATAATGATGGCGACCAGTAATGCTCTTTGATGTGGATAAGCTGACTGTTACCAAACACAAACAATATTTTATAGCAGAAAATAGCAGAAAAGCAGGAGAGTGCACATCTCACTATATATGTATTATCACGTGGGCTTTTTTAATCATATTTTGGACTTCGTCAAAGTATATTTATTGCCTCATCATTTGAAGGATGGAACGTGATCACCGTGTATTAAAGCAACAGAGCAAAGTATCATTTACTAAAGCATCAGACCAAAAACAGTATCTGCGTTTAGCAGGATGCTGGACTCTGTTCCCCTTTCTGTTTACTTGAAACGACCCCTTCCTCCGGTACAGCTACTCTCGATTTGTGCAACAAAACAAAACATTTCTTCTTAATTTCGGAACGGTGTTAGAGGCCCCAAGCCCATCCATCTTCCGTCCACTTTTGGGATGTTAAACTGGTTATTTATTATTATTTATTATTATTAATATTAAAAGTCTAACCATTTTCAGCTTCTTACTCATGTATGTTGACTAGATCCTACATCATTACTGCCAAAGCTTGTCCATGATCTTTCCAAACTTTGACTTTTTAACTGTTACTCTTAGCATTCATTAATATACCCTAGCCTGAATTTCATTAGTCTATGTGATTCCTTCGATCGTTTTGACATTTTAAGTCTGGACAAAAGCTCTCAGGCTCACAGTGTTTCAAAACCATCTTGCAATTTTTTCATGTCCAAATTGTCTTATTTAAACCTTGAAATTTAAATACATAAAAAATTGAAATAATAACAACAGTTTTTCATCCACTGAAGTAAAATGATTACAGAAAGAGGTCCACACCTCAGATTAGCTCTCTCTCTCTATGTAAATTTATGAAAAAAAGTAAACAAAATGTTGTTTCATTCGAACCTTAATAGCAGGTTGCCTGTCACCGTAAGGCACCTACTGTTACATCTTTCTAAAATTTCCAGTTGTACAAATTCTGTATTGTTTTAAACGATCTAAATGATCATTTAAGACAATACAGAATTTATATAACTACTTAATTTCCTAATTACTTTCTATAGAGAATTTAAAAAATAATGCAACTGTAAAGCCATACGTGTCAAGAGATTACAACTGATGGAGATAAAACTGTGAGTACCCGTTTTTTTTTTGCATAGTGTATGATTTGACCTCAGTCAACCAATTCAAATCCCCCCCCCCCTCAACCAATTCAAAGCTTAAATTCAAAGTTAAGAAGGAATTTCTGAGAGAGGTGACGATTGGACGGATAATAAGACTATGATCGGTAATTGGAATCGAAACCAGTCACTACTAGTTTTCCACTCGTGGTTTATAAAGGAAACATAATTTTCCTGCCTCTGCAGAATAGAAACTGACCATATTACAGAACAGGGTTGAATAGATCATTACAGATCATAGATCATTAGTAATTCATTATATAATAACTAATTATTTTCTTGTGCTACTATTATTAGAACAATCAATAACTCTACACAACTTTTAGAAATTGTTAATGTTACGCAGTATTCGTACTCCTTTAGTACTGACACATTCTTTAAATTATATTTCATCATTTGATTACTCATACCGACTAATAGAGATGGGCGATATTGTGATAGTTTGATATATAACGGTACACAACACACATGATTATCACAATGCTTTTTATATTTGCGATTGTCGCAGCTTTGAGTTCATTTCATCTGCTTCACATCGGAGCACAACGTTGGCTATTTTGCGCTAAATATTGACCGATTTTGATATTCAAATACACCATTTAAACCGTTTTTTGTCAGATTTCCAATGATGCAACCCACAAGTCACTAGCTCTAACCGTTCTTTACTTAATCTAATAAACCATTTAACTTACATTTTGAAACATTCATGGCCTCCAAATGGTTAAGAAAAATTGCTGTTCACTGGTAATTTTAACTGGTCTAATGTTACAGCATAAAGTGCTTGTCTGTTTCATTAATATCAACATTTTCACATCTTAACAGGTCAAGAATAGTGCAGAAAATGTTTATCATAGGTGAACTTTTTTACGTGAGGCCTTTTTTTCTGGGCGTATTGTGAGCCAGCTTACACGTGAGGTAAAATTATTTTTAATATAATTAAATATTTTTATGAAAAGTGCTTAATAATTTTGAATTAATAGGAATAATTCTTTTTGGTAATTTTGTATTAAAACTACATTACTAGGCTTAATAACTACATACAATTAGGTTTAGTCGCCCAGGTCTAGTACTAGGCCTAAATGTGCATAGTTAGTACGCCTACTGTGGCAGTAGTAGTGCTGGCATGAACAAATGGTAAACTTAAAACAGCTTGGCTTATATATTGAAAAATATTGCAATGATCGCAAATACCGCATAGAAAGGTATTGAATATAGGTATTGAATATAGACGAAATTTCATTATCGCCCATTTTTACCAATTAACTTTTAACAAATGGTTATCTGCTAATTTGGTAAACAAAACTGCAATTTAGTCTAGCAGTTTTTTGTACATCGCGCTCAGTGCCTAACTTCACAACAAAATAATGATACGGGACTTACCCCAAAAGTACTTCATCAATTTCCTCGCAATGTCTTTAGCTTCTGTAAGATGAAATATTTTTAGTAAAATTTCTGATACATAGAAAACCATGTTATTTACCTCCAGAACCTCTTTGGTCAATTACTGCAAGGCAGATGTAACCTCTTTTCCAGAAATGTAAACCAATGCTTAATTTTGTTTCTCAATTTCTTTCTTCCCGTAATTTATGTGCCTGTTGAATCGAATAAATGGGGCAGTATTCTGAATCGTTGCCACCCCTACCTGCTCTAGCAAATAAGACTGCTAAAGAAACAGTTTTCTGTTTTAATGGCGTAGCCAGTAAGTAGGGGTAAAATTATTCTTCAAATAACCTTGTAATTAAAAAAATAATTCTGTTGTCAAGTCACAAACAGTAGTAATGTGTACTTGCTGCTGTTCACTGTAGCAATAGTCTGATTCTTCGTTTTCCATAAGATTGTCTCTTTTCTGATTATATGGTTCTTGTGAACTAAATGCTACAGCAACATTTTGGTATATAAATGTTACAGAAAAGGTTGTTCTTGTTCGTTTACTGTTTTTAATTCTGTTCAGTTAAACCTTGCCCTAAACATGAAATGAGTTTCTTTTATTTTCTCTGATCTAACTAATAAGTTGAAGTATACTTTTGCGGTGTATTTCATTGAAATATTAGTTTATCCAAAACCGGAAGTCTTCTAATAACATTGCTTTGCAGTAGTGTGCTTTGCTGTAGTTTCCTTCTTCTTGCACGAAATTCTGAGAAATGCACAATAAACACAAATTTGCCTTTAGAAAGTTTTTACAGCTATAAACGTCAAGTAATAAATTCCGAGGACCTTCTGGTAAACTTTTTTTATGAGGAAATTCTCATGCAGCACCAACCAAGAGTGTTTTCAAATTACTTTTTTTGGTGGACGTCGAAGTCACAACCTTCGTCTGTAATGCCACCATTATCTGAAATAATTATTAAAAAAATTAAATGTATGAATTGTTGTTATCATATTCCAGAGGAGGTTGGGTAGCAATTCTTGAAACAATTGTATGTTGTTATGTAGCATTGAATTTACCTGTGAGTCATTTTTAACAAACTTTCCGACTAAGGAAGTTGTCATTCGAAAGAAATGTTAAGAGGTGCTTTGGACTCTTATCCCTTAACTAAAGATTTTATTCTGTTTTTTTTTTTACAAAATAGGCATAATTTTTAACAAGCCTAAGATGGCTCGTAAAAAGAAAGCTAATTGAGACACCATCTTGAAAACTTTCCTTGAGTAGTGTCACAAGGAAAGTCCCTCATCTGAATTCAAGATCGAAATAGAGGTTGGGGCAAATTGCTTTTGAAATAACAGACAATGCCTTTTTTGCATAACACCGTGGACAATTTTTGTCCGTTCTGCTATGGTACTAGCATAATGTTTCAAAGAGAGTGGGTGCATGTTGGAAAGTGAACAGCTCTATCTCTATAATCAAACACGTTGGTTTTGAAGATACCCATAACGGATACATAGACATTAAGCAGGTTGTGACTTTATGATTGGTATAAATGGTGAGCATTTCCTTCAAAAGAAATAGATGCAAATTTATGATTTTGAGCAAAGTATATGATTTACATTGACGGCGTGATTTCTTTAAAGGTTCACAGTTAGAATCTGTCTCCCTGAGCACATTTGACCAGTAATGAAATGAGAACCTAAACCTAGAGATAGTGCATATGTGCGAAATGTAAAATGAATCAGACAGTCGTATCAAACATTTTAATTGGAATTGACAGACAGACATACATAACATACAGACGCACACAAACTAAGACACACATACAGATATACAAACACGTACAAAAATGAATACATGCAAAAATGAATACATACACACATAAAAACAGACAAACAACAGACAGACAGACATCAGCACACATAATGTTACGCTCCATTGCTCTACTTTGCTTCGCATCTAATTGCTGTCTTTGTTGCTGGTGTCTTCATCTGTCTTCTTAAATACAGTTTACTTTCTCCTCAGAGAAGAATACAGCTTTAAAACAGGTGCATTTGTTCATTTTTTCTCATTTTCTGTTTAGTTCTTTCATCTATGAGATAATCTCGAACAAATATGGATATGTTCCTTTGCACAATATAAATTAAGCTCATCTCAAATCAAAAAAGGTGAAATGACGTTAAAATATATGATTTTTATATGAAATTAATTGGAATCAATAAGAGTAGTCTGGAAATTGGTGCAAAGCAACCCTTCTGAGCAACCCTCCAGAAAACTCCTGCAGTTTGGTGTTTTACCCTACTCCTGCATAAAGATTTTTTGGCAGGTTTTTTACAGGGGTGTTGCTGGTAGGGCATTTTTACCCGTTAAGTGTTATTTTATGGAAGTGTCTTTTCTAGGATGGAGCGGGGTGTCTGTTTGTGCAACTTTCAAGTAAATGGGTTGTCCATGGCAAGCCTTACTTTGCCCCCCCCCCCCAGCTCTGCACTTTTTTCACAGTGGGTCTGTTTTTGGAACAGATGATGATGATGCACTAATTTTTTCATAATACTGGCAGCTCGTTCGGTAGCTCGGTTGGGTAGCTCGGTGATCTCTACAAATCATGGTAAAGAGGGGTACTGTTGGATTATGCAACTTTCTAGTATATGCCCTGCTGCAACCGTGGTTTCACTACACGTTCATTGGTGCTAAATTCAGATCGGTAAAACGTGATTTATGTTTCTATTTTTTGAAAACATAAGTTGAAGCAAACATGCACAACAAGTGAAATCACACTTTTGAAAATAATTGATTAGATGGCGTTTCACAAATTTGTTATAGAACGGAAACCACACATATTTCTATCTGTGCCAAAAAAGTGAAAGCTTACCCTTTGAAAACCAAGAAAAACTCTTGATTCATTGAAATCAGTTAAATTACGAATAGCATTTTGAACAAACCAAGTTAAATCCTATGACTTAAAAAAATGAATGACCATGTTTGACTCAGCCAAAAAAAAAACGTTAAAAACTGGAAAACTTTTATACCATTTCTGGGCTGTGCAAGTAATTATAAGTAACTTTTCCTGTGACACCACACATTAATTCTCTAACTTTGGATGTTACAGTTTAGGTATCTATTGGACTTTTAGATTATTTATTATGTTTGGTACACAAAAGTCGCTATTTTGCTAAACATATTATCCTAGCTAGTCTAATTAATACCACAATACTATGGCATGCCATCAGATTTTTTATTAAACATTTTTCATTATCGCATTTTAATTTTCATTATCGGCCTGAATATCCGTTAACAGAAATACATGGTCGATAATGAAAATTCAATTACGATAATGAAAAATGTTTTCCGTTCACGAAAAACATTTTTCATTATCGTAATTTAATTTTCATTATCGGTTGTCGAATTTGTAAGAATTCAAATTTCTGCGGAGACAGTTAACCTAATTCTCATTAACGAAAAATAAATCTGCATTAAAGGAAATGGGAAGAATAACAAGTGTGTTGCGAGTTAATGGAAATTGACTTACTGTGAACGAAAAATCATTTTTTGTTAATGGAAAACTAAAGTTCGATAATGAAAAATACTAGTTTCGATAATGGAAAATGCTAGTTTCGATAATGGAAAATACTAGTTTCGATAATGAAAAATGCTAGTTTCGATAATGGAAAATACTAGTTTCGATAATGAAAAATACTAGTATAGATAATGAAAAATACTAGTGTTGATAATGGAAAATATTAGTTTCGATAACGAAAAATACTAGTTTCGATAATGGGAAATCAGTTTTCGTTAACGAAAATTGAATTTCCGTTAACGGATATTTAATTTTTGTTAACGAAAAATTATTTTCATGTATGGCATGCCATCAGATTTTTTATTAAACATTTTTCATTATCGCATTTTAATTTTCATTATCGACCTGAATATCTGTTAACGGAAATACACGGTCGATAATGGAAAAAAAATTTCGATAATGAAAAATATTTTCCGTTCACGGAAAACATTTTTCATTATCAGGATTTAATTTTAATTATCGGATGCCGAATTTTTAAGAATTAAAATTTCTGTGGAGGCAGTGAACTGAATTCTTCTTAACGAAAACTAAATCTGTATTAAAGGAAATGTGAAGAATAACACGCGTGTTCTGAATTAAAGGAAATTGATTTACCGTGAACGAAAAATCTTTTTTCGTTAACGAAAAATGAAGTTTCGATAATGGAAAATGAAGTTTCGATAATGAAAAATTGGCGATTGGCCAGAGATGGCGCTGGTGTGCTGCACGCACCACTCAGATAACTCAGACGAATTCTTTTACCTTTAGGGTTTGTTGCTGCCGCTGGATGGCGGCACACGTAGAGGAGAAAGGAAGTTTCTGTTCTGGCTAGCGCTATATGTTGATAATGTTGTGGTGTATTTAAGCAGCATTTAAGCAAGACTTTATAGGTTTTAAACAAAAATCTAGACCAAAACCATGTCTACTTCTGCATTGCATACGTTTGTACAGGGTGTCCCACTTAAAACAAACTATTTAAAAAAAATCATATCTCAAAAACCATTACTACAACAACATTTCTACAATAACAGCTCCAAGCCCTCGTGGAAGTCGCCATTTTTGACGACGCGTGCGAGTTTGAGAAGCTAGTCCTAATGTGCCAAGGCCAATACAGATAACGTCTTCTTACTTCGCTAATAACATTCTGGTTTCGATAATGAAAATTCTGGTTTCGATAATGAAAATTCTAGTTTCGATAAGGAAAATTGAGGTTTCGAAAATAGAAAATCATTTTCCGTTAACGGAAATTCAATTTTCGTTAACGGAAAATGATTTTCATGTGATAGATAATATTTTTTAAATTTTCCATTGAAATGATGTTTCAAAAATTCATTTCACGTTATCGGAATTTCCGTTAACAACAAATGAATATCCATGAAGTGCAATTACGATTATTTGTCGATAATAAAAAATGTTTTCCGTGAACGGAAAATATTTTTCATTATCTGAATTTAATTTCCATTAACGCCCATGTATTTCCGTTAACGGATATTCAGTTCGATAATAAAAATTAAAATGCGATAATGAAAAATATTTAATAAAAAATCTGATGGCATGCCGTACTTACATAAGTAGACATAAATCGCTGGAAATAATATTAGGGTAAATTGAAAATAAGCCAACACCGAAAATCATACACTAGAAATAACGTAGTTCAGTAAGCCACCTTTATGCACTTACGTTTCGTCGGAGTGGCATGACCTGGATTCGAACTGGCTACCCAGTTCGCCCCCAGATCACTTGCATAGTGCCTTAATCCAGTGGAGGATGTGGCCATAGCGATTAAGGCGCTATGCAAGTGATCGGGAGGCAAACTGGGTAGCCGGTTCGAACCCAGGTCATGCCACTCCGACGAAACGTAAGTGCATAAAGGTGGCTTA